>CAFUXE010000591.1:990191-1020683 GCA_903364295.1 Serranus cabrilla | reverse complement strand
TTTAAGTTTGACCACTCTTGACAAAACACGTCATAATATGGTGTTTTTCTGTCCTTTTCCAAAAAGTTTCACCCTGACACGCATCAACAGACTCTAATAAAGCTATCCTGTGAATTTGGTGCATTTTTTTAAAAATTGAATACATCATACTATAGTATGACTTTTTTGTCAACTGTCATTTTTGGACAAACTAAACTGCTAAACGTACCAACAGACTATAATTTGTCAATTTTAAGCATTTTTTAAGTATTCTAAAAAAAACTACATTTTTGACATAAATTGAAAAACAATCACATAGTATGTCGATTTTATGTCAACATACTGAAAAATGTCGAAATGCCTGTCATGTTTGAATTGGTCCTTTTTAATACTTTTAATACTTTTTATATACGTTGCATATTGTATTATCATCTTAAACATTTACTCAATGCAAGCATGGTTATAAAAACATAAAGGAGACAATGAGAGCTTTAATATTGTTTTTTATTTTTGAAGTCTGTGGCAAGCCGTAACGTTCATCTTCCAACACGGGCCTGATTTTGCATTATTTATTGAAGAAAGCACAAATCCACAAACACGAGACAAAGCATTATATTCTCTGATAAGAGCCCCCGCACTTACTCATTGTACGACTAAACTACAAGTGCACTTTTATCTCCTTTAAGACGCAAGAAACAAACAACTGAGCAACATTTTGGTCAGTCATCGTATTTGGAATGTGATAACAGGTTGGTACATTTTCCTTTTTTATAAACAGAAACATACTCGGACCTCATCCAAGAAAATGTGAACTCTGTGTGTGTGGATTACCCCACACTTACTGAAGCGTCTCCAGTTTTGATTATATAAACTGGAGGTCATAATATCATGCTGATTACAACATGTTCTCATTTCATACTTTACCACTTTGACCTTTCCTCCTGCCTGTCGGGCCTTTCTGCAACTCAACATTTAAACTTCATTGGTTTAAAATTTGTCACGCTCAACCACATTCCGAGCAGAAAAAAGTTCAGCTTGTGTTATGACCTTTAGCAAAACAGCAGTTCATAAAAGGTAATAATTCTGTAAGGCAGAACTATATTTGGACAGTAACACATTCACATTTAAGCACTTTGAGCAGCATCAGTATGCGAAACAATTGGCTTGACACCTTTTACACAGGCGCCACAGTCTTTGTAAAAGACAAAAAAAGCTATTTAAAGGAGGGAAATGACAACATTTGAGGCTTGTCTGAAGTTGTGGATGTAAAAACAGTGACCCCAACCTCCCAACAATTTTACAAGAAAGTAACAATTTTTTAAGACTTAACAAATGCCCTCAAACAGCCAGAGAAGAGTGAAACAGACATGGAGCTCCTTGCAGAGTGAGGCATGACTTGAGTGAAAACACGCTCAGTTCTATGTGAAATGTGAGCCTGACTGAGGAGCAGGTTTGAGTGCAAACAACAGTGTGACCTGCACTCAGTATGCAAGTGAGTTGGAAAGTATTTCCTCAAATCTGAAACAAGTATTGAATGTCTTATTGAACCCATTGTATGTAAAACATTTTGCATGGACAGATATGGGGTTACTATTGTATCTTAATTATACAATCAGTAAAAAATACACCGATAAAAAATGTTTTGTTGCAAGTAAAATAAATTTGTGATATAAAATGCACTTTTGCTTTTGAACACATACAATCAAATACTATATTTTTTTTATTAACAAACAAATCTAATTTTAAATCACAAATGTATTTTACTTGCAATAAAAACAATTGTTTTTAATTGCAATGCTGATAGTTTTGCATTCAGATCTGCTGTATGACTGCATAATGAGGCCACAAACATAACCCCATATCTAGAGAACTGAACTATGTATCAAATCTTTACTTCGTGGTGAGTGATGTCGAGAGTTCTTCTTTCTCCAACAAACAATATTTGGCTGAGCACAGAAACCAGCTTACAGGGAGCACAATTCAAATGATATTTTGGCATGTTACTTGTGACATTAACATTGATTGGCTTAAGCTCCCAGTGGCATTCTGCTTTTTCTCTGGTGAAAGTGATGGCGGCTCTTTGCTAGCAAGTCGTGAGTGTAGATTAAAGACTCAATGAGAGATCTGTTAGCCTCAGAGTGAAACCAGATCCAAAATGAGAGCGGCTATCCTAATCAAACCCGACAGTGACATGGCACAAAAATGGCACAGAGAACGTAATAGCCCTTTTTCTGTAAACCTTTTTTACATGATCCTTGACCAACACATTAACAGATCTAAAACACAGACAAGGTCCTACAACACAACTTAACCTTTAGAATAAATTAGCAGATGTGCTGCACAGTGAGGAGCTCTAAGGCTCTCTGCCTGCGAGGCATTAACAATGACCAGAACAAATGTCAGAGAAGAGATAAATATGAGAGATAAAGGGAAGTCCTTAAAGCTGCAGTTACGTTATCACACAGTCTGGAGGCCTCTCTCATGGCCGTCTAACTGTACCTTAATCTTGTGCAGTTCCTCGATCTCCTGGTGGTGGCGCTCCGTCTTGTGGCGCACCAGAGAGCGATAGAAGTGGATGGTGAACACCACAAAAATCACCCCCACTGGCACCATGATGATGGTGGAGGCCAGTGCAGCCTGCCAGCCGCTGTTCTGCGGCAAGGGCGCGGATGTCGCAGTCTTATCCGCGTCCCTGCCGGCCGTGGTGCTGCAGGCGGCGACCTTTTTGGAGTCTACGGGCAGGAACTTGATCCAACAGAGGAGCACCACCTCTGCTAGAAACAGCAGGATGCCCAGGGCCGTGGAGAAGCCCCAGGCCAGCTCGATGTAGTAGTGCATGCGCTCGTGTGGCGACTCGCTGACGGAGTTGAGGTTGTGGATGTTACTGACGGCCTCCACGTTGGGTAGGATGCAGGTGCTGATCAGCAGAGCGAAGAGGTGCACCGCCACCAGTACGGTGGTGCACACGCTGAAGGCGATGAGGAGCACACGAGGGTAACTGTACTGCATCTCCAGCTGCACCTCCACCATGGCCACCTATGACGTGTTTACAGGGACACAAACATCCAGGTTACTGTGTGTGTATGATCACAACAGGATACTGTGCATGTAAACAAACACAGTCGTCTGCTCACTCTCATGTCCCGAGGTCACACTGTTCATTGTAACGTTTCACATTTCAAACATCTTGTGACCTTGACAACAGGCCTCTGATAGAGCCGTGTTCTGCATTGAAAAGTGCTCTACAATGTACCAAGTTGTCAAGTGACTGACTCCTGGTTGAATCATCAGGACAAAACATGAACTGTGTCAGAAAAGGTCTTAGCTGTTTCATAGCATTTAGAGCCATCTGCTACACTGACATGAGCTGTGAATACTAGGATTACTAGGATATATTACATGTATTTAGTGATTGATATGTTATCATTTTTATTTGATATTTTATTCATAGTTGTTGTGTAACCCTTTTACTTGTTTTTATTTTATACTGCTTTTTTTAGGATTAAAATGCATTATATGTAACCAAGGTGCCATTAAAAATGAGACCAAGGGCTCAATGGATCCTTCCTGTCTAAACAAAGGTCAATAATAATAAAAATAATAATAATAATAATTAAAATATATTGTTGGGGTGCAGATCTTAATTGTAGAATCAATGTTGGCTGTACATGTTTTTGGACACGGCAGGTTTATTGTGAGTCTAACTGCACACAACCTTGAACAGTGTCATCGCTGGATTTATTAAGTCGTGCATTACTTTCACATGGTGAAATACAGCCCCCTATATTTTTTAGAGCATTTAGCCTGTAATTACAAATTGCACTTTAACTGTCAGTTTTCTATTTTCAGTGTCAAAGTTACATTTCATTCTGTGATACAGTTGCAATCAGTCTTTATGGTGCCTTTAAGTATGGCTGCATGATGACGGATATATACCATTTTGATTATTCTGAATGATACTGCAGAAAAAAAATTCTTTCAACATCATCCCATTTTCATAGAAAAATATTAAAATAGTCATGGTGTATTCTTTAACTAGGATCTGTACCAAATAAAGATTTTCTCACCAGTCTGTCACAAACAGGAAGTTTAAAAACCAGTTCCTGCCCACAGCTGTATTTCCTTGTTGCACTTTGGTGGATTATAAATGAGATATTTGTAGTGCTGAAATGAACTGACACACTGAGCAGCAGTAAAGAAACTAAAAACTCCTCATGGGAACGAGTGCCCATGTCCTCTGAGAGGTTGTGTTGTGATGACTGACCATTGCAAAGCCAGACAGCAGAGCGGACGTCCTGCTGGAGGCCTTCAGCTTGGCCCGGCTCAGGTAGAGTTTCCTCCAGGACAGGGCCTGCACCGAGTGGTGGTTGGAGCTGACCAGCTCCAGGTAACTGCGTCTCACCCAGTCCCTGTAGTCCATCCCCCCGCCGTCTGGAGCCCGCTCTGAGACCCCTGGGGCCGGGGAACCCATGGGCACGTTCAGCTCACTGCTCATTGCACCTGGTGGGAGAGAATGTCACGTCAACACAACGAATTCATGGTTCTTTTCAGGTTCAACGATGACTTCTGTTAATTTAAAGGAAAATAGTTAAAAAATGAATTCATAATGTTGACATTTTAATTAACTTATGAAAACTGTGCATGCTTTCTTTTGCATGTCTATTTATTAAGCTGTAACTGGAACCGTACCGGTGTGGGATTTTTAAGACTACTGTTAATTTTAGAGGGGAAAAATTCAAAGAATACCAATATGGCAGCTGATATAGTGATTTCTGAATTGGAATGAAAATAGATCTTTCACATATGGATGGTGAACTGATTTATGCACCAATATAACTGTGCAAAATAAAAATATAAGTATACAAAAGGTATTCAGACAGCTACTTTCTTAAACACATAACTAATAAATGAACACACAAAAAGAATAAATAAAATAATTAGATGAATAAACATCAGTATTTTATTATCAGTATCACTCAACCACTGATCATTGAAATGCAGAATAAATAAAAAATAAAGTGAACAGCCTAACAAACATCAGTTTTGTATGTTCAGCATTAGTCAGTTGAACATTTAAATAATAAGTAAATTAAAATGAAATTAATGAACATCACTACTGTATGTTCAGTATCAGAAAATAGCTTACCATTTAGATAAATAATAAAATAAAGAGCCAACAGCATTTTTAAATCACCCCGAGCATTCTTTTCTGTTTAATTAGTTTTGTTTTTGATATATTTATATAGGCGCATATCATGTATGTTATAAGCCGGTATCAGCTGATAACATCAGCTGACCAATTAATTAGTCGGGCTCTAGTTTAAACACAGTATTTCTGTCCAGCTACAGAGATTAGCCGACACAAATATTATTAGTACTATATTATTCCAGTGGTGGCTGCGCAGAATTTTTTTCCAACTTGTGTGATAAACATTTCTTTTCCCCCACATATTCAACTGTAAATCTGTCAAAGCAACCAAAACAATTGTAAAATACTGTAATAGGAAAAATATGAGGCTCCAACTCATTAGGCTGTCATATACACCACATGACCAGGAATATATGGACACAGATGTCCCATGTTATGTCCTGTAATGGTCAGTTTTTCATGGTCTGGGTCCCTTACAAAGGGAAATCTTCATCAGCAAACAATAAACAATAGTGTGTTTCAACATCTGAAGAAGGTGATTTCCTGTTTGAGCCCCGCTCACAAACCAAAGTCTACCACTACATGTTGTTGCTTGTATCCAGTAGCCTTCACAGGATCCTGTCAACCCCAGCCGACAACTTTAGGAATCAACTGAACTCAAGAGCCACTTTGACAGCGGTGCAGGACTTTACACATATTAACAAAGAATAAAAAAAAGCAAGAATAAGATAACATATCAGCAATAAAAAGAACAAAATCTATGCTTACGCAATATAGCAAAATACAATAATGATTTAACAGCTGTAGCCTTAGTTAGATAGTTCCATCCATTGGTTACTTATTGGTCTTAGCTAAGATAGTTTAAGTTTATTAGTCTTTTTTTTTCATGCTGAATGTTTTCTTTCCAAAAAATGTATCTCTGGTAACCACACCATGGTTACATTTGAGTCTTTGTTATACAGGCAGTCAGAGTAGGTTCAAAAGCAAAACTGTGGACACTGCAATTAAAACAATGTTTAACTGTAGGTAAAATACATTTTGACTAAAATGTCATTTTAAAAGCAAGCAACAATTTTGGATTCAAAAGCAGAAGCAGAATGTATCCAAATCCAAAACTTTGGATTTGCAAGCAAAACTTTGCATAAATATTTTTTTAATCAAAACTGTATTTCACTTGCACTATTTTAATGCAGTCTTGCTTTTAAATCTATTAGACACAAAAGTAACCACACAGAAACTTAAAATAAACAAATCCATTAGACAACAAAATCATATGGAGGTTAAGAAATTGAATGGAAGAATTTCTTAAGCTGAGGACAGCCCCAGTGTGGTCCGTGTAGGAACATTTTCAGTTGCTTGGAGTGAAATATAAGTAAATACTGCACATGCTCCAATGACGGCAACACATACATCTTATCAGACTGAGGACATGTCAGTTCAGCACTGCCACAGCTTTCGTTTTTCAGTTTATGTGTATGTGTGTGTGGGTGGGTGCGTGCGTGCCTGTGTGGAATGATCTGAAGCAACGTCCCACAAGTAAATAAAGCAGATAAGAAGACTCGAGAGTCTGCATATTAGTAACCATCATTTTGGTTAAATGTGTTCAGCAATATACATGAAATGGATCATATCTTCTGGTACTATCTGCCACTAGCTACTGTGTGTGTCTGTCTGAAGCTCTGACATTTAGCTCAGCTCCCCACTCCCTCCCTCCCTGCTCATCTCTACTAACCACAAAGACTTTGACTGTGCAAACACGAACCACTGGTTTTCCAAGTTTGTAAAACTTGAACATGACCAACCAAGATCACAATGGAAGCAAGCCAAAAAGGGAATATTCATGGTGGAATGTAACTAAGTGCATTGACTCAAGTACTGTACATACGTACATCTTTCAGGTACTTTACTTGGATATTTGCATACAACTTGATATCTTGGAGGTACTGCAACACATTTGTCTGGTAGATTCAGTTATTTTAAGGTGAGTTCTTCACCCCCTTCCTGGATCTCCAGATGTGTTGATTTTAATGCTTGGGATAATCTGTAGGAGAAAATGTTCCTTTATCTTCTCCTACTTCTTAAGATAAACAGACTTTTTTGTTTTTAAATGCTGTTGATCTGCTAGAAAATGCATCATCACAGAGCTGAAAGCAGGGTTGTTGTTTTTTTCCTGACGGCCACCCAAACAAACATAATGATCTTATAGAACATATAGATTAAACTACCCAACAGTATATAAAATAGTTGATCTGAGCAAACCCTTTAACAACTACAGCAGTAAATTGCAACATACACATTCATGCAGCAGTTGTATTAATACAAAAGACTAATAGGGAACATGTTACTGTGCAATGAATACTTTCATTTTAAGCACATTTTGCTTAAGTAAATGGTCTGAGTGGGCCAACATCTTCTAATCACTGCCAAAAACAACAAAATCTGGGGTTATCCACAAAGAATGATGCAAAATCCCCACTTTAAAACGACATTGCTTTTAGCTTTTTTTTAAAACAGATAATTCTGCATGAAAACTGGCATAAAACAGACTAATCGACGAAAGAAGTCTTTGTCGACTAATCCAGGGAGCAGCCCAAATAGCTTTCAACATAAACAAACCTAAACAAAATATAAATGCAAAGTTTAAAGCTATACATTAGCAGGTAAATATGCAAGACATACACTATTAAACTTAGAGAAGTCACAGTCATCATGCAATCCGCTGATTTTGCAGGGGTAATTAACACTCCAGCAGATGAGTGCACATTTACGTCTCTATGTATATTTAGAAACCTGTAAGTTAGCTGGATCCGTTTACCGAGTTTAGCTAACACAAAGCTAGTTTGCAGTTTATTTTATTAAAGTCCAAGTCAAGCCGGAAGAGAAAACTGCGAACTATAATTTAAAATACTGTGGTCCATTGATGAGACATGAAATCATCTCCAGTTGACTTGAAACAATATTCAGCGTCAGACAGCAACTCTTGTAGCTAGCTTACTTAGCTAACTAATCAAGACGATTTCTAACCAAGTCGCGTCTGTTGTACATTTAGGACTGATTATTTCATCTTACCTGTCTGCGGAGGTGCCTTTTCAATTAACCAAACTCTTAAACTCCAAGGAAGTCTTCTGTCCACGCCGCACAAGACAATAAATGAACAGCGTTTCGACCACTACGAGTGTTTTGGATGAACAACTTCCGCTCTTCGGATGTGGTTATCAACAATGTCTTCGTTCATCTTCCACAAGTCGAGCCTCGGTCGGTAACGCTTTACTTGCCGCCATATTTAGCGTACCTGGCTGCTGACTTTCTTCCCTGCCATGTAAATTCAGCGAGCATCTGGTTTTTCTGCTCTCTTTACGGTGCGCAGCAGAGCCGCGAGGCAGGTGAGGAAAACTAAAGTCGTTAATGGGAGGCTTCCGGTTGGGCGTGTTGCCTTCCAAAGTAAAAGCACAAAAGCAGCGTTGGGGAGAAGGGAAGTACATGTAAGTAATCTATTAGTTTAACTCGGTTTAACTACATTTTGCAGCAGCTTTCTGGTAGTTCGGCTACATTGATATTAAATTGTTTCAGTAGTTATATTGTATTTTATCTTGTAAATACGAACTCTTATTCTGCTAACATATTTTACATATCAGGACTGTAAAGAACAACCGTCATAGCCAAATATTAACTTATTTCTTGTAAAGTAGTTCTCTAATCATTGTCATTTGAAGATAACATAACAGGCTATTCTTAATAGTTAAGGAAAGTTTCAGCTTTGTATTTGTATATAATTTAAAACGAAAATGGAGCACGTGAGAAAACCCCCCCTGATATTGTATATTTAAATTATGTGGTTTGATTTATTAATGGTGTTTGCTATTTTTTGTATTTGTTTTTATTCTATTTTATGGTCAACAACTGACTGACACTGAATATGTGGTATTGATGTTTATTTGCCACTTAATTAATTTCTATTAATCCTTTTTCTGTTTTTATTTCTAGAATTGGTTGACAATGTATTAAGTTGTATATATAATGTACTATAAATATTTTTCCAACATATTAAATAAGTTATGTTTAAGAAAGCAACCCTAATAAAAAAAATCTATTCTCATGCCAGCTCAAAAATGTTGAATATCAGCTTTCTATCCAAGTTCAGTCAGTGCTCTTGAAACAGACAGCAAGAACATATTTTGTGAAGACTATAAATATAGTCATACTACTTCTATTTTTTGGCATACTACTTCTATTTTTTTTGCGTAGTTAACTTCTGAAACTTTCAGGCCATGAAAGGAAAGGAATGATTTTTTATTTTACTATTATTTTTATCTTTCTGTAACTGAACTCCGTTTGACCAGCCCCATGCTCTTTTTCTGTCATCCTGACTGCTGTGCAGGCATGTGCAGGCAATGCATCTGTCAGTCCGCGGCCACATGAGCCAGCGCCACAAACTTGACCTTTCACCCTTGTCTAGTTCATGTGCAAAAGGGTGAGCTTTGCTCTGTGCTCACACAGCAACAGCATCATCGTGGATGAACCTCATAAATGTTTACAACAAAACAAATACCCAGAAAAGTTGCTGCATGCTATTTTAGCAGTCCCTAGCTACATTCCACTTGGTGCAATGCCCCTACCTGGACTCTAGTTTCTGGAAGTTAGACACAAAGCTAAAGCGGACTTTCTTTGAATAGCAGCGTGTTGTTTATTGTTTGTGGAACTTTTAGCTGGCATGTAAATTGTTTTTCTTCGTATGACACTGGTACTAGACAGATATAACTACTTTCTAAATAGCTTTAGTTTAACAATCTAACCAACTTTATCTATGAAGTTTCTTTTTTGCATAAACCGTCATACTTAGTTGTGGAATGTAACAAAGCACATTCAATCTGTTACGTCAGTAGTTATGAGGTGCTTGTATTTTACTTGAGCATTTCCATTTTATGTGACAGTATATAGGCCTTTTTTTTCATTTTTATTTCCCAGAACAGCTGGGCAGTTTTTTATCAAACATTACTCTTACTAAAGATGTGAGTCAATAACAAAGCAGAACACAGAGCATTTAAAACATTTATTGAGTATCATCACAGACTACAAGTGGAAAAGCATTGTGAAATCAGCAGCCAGAAATGGCTGTGAGAGTAGCTGGCCTCAAATTCCTGAATCAGAGGATTCATTAATGATACTGCATTGCATCAGGGACGCGAGAAAAAAAGGATTTAATCTCTTGTCCCAAGTCTTTCTTTTCCTAGAGTTTACATGGTCTACAGAGAAAAGGCACATCTGTTGAGCAAGGTGCTGTCCAACAGGACGCTGTCAAACTTAAACAAAGAGGAGCTTCCACTGACTAATAGCTTCAGTGCAGAGACTCACTGCGATCTGAACATCTGAGCTGCTCTCTTTAAAGTCGTACAGATCGCTCTGCTGTTGTTATTTTTATGCATAATAGAACTGTGGACATCTTATTTTCTACCTTCATCTACACCTAAAATTTCCTGTTTTGGAAAAATACAAAGTAATATAAAACATATATTTAAAAAAGCATTTGTTACTGTGCAGTACAAATCTAGTGTTTCTCTTTTAGCCCTGTGTAAAGTCCTTATTGTGCATTCACACTGCTTAGCGACACAACAACATCTCTTACAAATCCCGTCTCTTCATGCTGAGCTGAGAGACAGTCCAACTGTCACCAGAATTTAAAGTTAAGTTTGCCAGCCAATAAAAGACATCCAGAGTGAAGTTTATAGATTCCCTGTTCTCCGACTGATGACATCTTGTTTGTTCAGCAGGTTGGTTTCATGAATAATTGTTTGGCTGACAAGAAGCTGGTTACAGCTACATAAACCTTTGCAGTTGTATTGACAGTTTTAAGGGAAAGATCAGAGTCACTACATAGCATCTGAACTGGCCAAGACAGAGGGTAATGTGCTCTTTGGAGCGGGTACCAAAAGGATGTTAAGTTAAGTCAGAGCGGGTCAGAGACAGAAGGTTTTTAGACGTTACCTGATATCTGGTAAACAAATACCTGTTGCCAGGGAAAAGAAGTTACAGTGTGGTGATTTTTTTGGGCCTCTTTTTTAGTGTAACCTGCTGCTGCTTTAAGGCCATTTAGATTTTTTAATTCTGCTTTTAGCAAAGAGGGGATGTGAAGGATGTATTTTGATCGTTGTTGGGGGCTTTTCCACTGGATGTAATGATTCATGAAGTGATAACCTATCTACCCCTAAAGTCTACTTAGCTTGCTATGTTAAATCCTCAAAATGATATGCATGTGCAACACTTAACCATCAGAAAAAATGAAATACATAATTTGGCTTGTTTAAAAACTACATGCTGTCTCAACCCCACAGTCTGTCAGCACAGAACGAGCTGTCGGTCAAGTTGCTTGCAGGTTGGTTCAGAGATGTTGTTGGATTCATTCAGGGCATTTACTTCACGGTGACTATGGAGGTGCTGTGGATGGACTCCATGACAGCTGCCAGGCGACTGCACAGGTCGTGGGCCTGGTTGACATGGACTTTGGGTGGGTCTTTAAGAACTACTATCTCAGCTGAACCGTCCAGAACTCGGGGCAGAAACTCACCCAGCTTCACCTGCAATGAGTCTGAAAACATAGAAGAGCAGTAAAAATTAGGGGTTTATTGAAGTGCATTTAAGTGTAATGTTGGTTAGTGTGCAGTAGTATGGGGTTACTGTGAACAGAGACATCTGTGACATATTAAAGAGGGCGGGATTAAGACGGGAGCTAAGAGGACATAAATTGCATAGACTGGAAACAGGAAAAAGCCTCCACTGACAGTTTTACACTGTTCCACTGGTTGACAGCTGGCGCCACTCATGCATCAACAAATGTAGCAAATGACCAACAAACAAAAAAAAGCAAATGTTTGTTGAGCAAAATGAAAAGAAAAGAGAGAATCTGGGCAGAGAGCAGGTCCTTGCAGATACAGACACCACCAAATGGTTGTAGTGTGTCATAAGTAATGGTAGGGAGGGATTATTTTTTGTTTTGAGTCTATTCATTGTTTTAAAAGAAAGCCCTTAATATAAGGCTAGGGATACACACAATGTGATATGTTGAGAAATTACCCAATGGGGCTTTTATTTTGAAGTTTACATTCAACAAACGGCTTCAGTTTGGCTTTAATGTTAACCTGAGAAATTTTAGCACATTTATTGATTTGCAGAATCTTTAGTGATTATTCATTATTTTATATAGCATCTTAATTATTGGAAGTCACATTGAAAGTAAGTGTCATATACTAGTAATTAGAGCAGTGAAAAATGGTTGGAAAACGTTGATGAAGGAGTACATTGTTGTAATATGTTCTGGGGTGTTAACTTCACTAATCTTACCATCCATGTCCTGTCCCAGGCAGCAGCACCAGTGGCTGCGGATGCTCTCCATGGCGTCCCGGTCTTCCTGGGATAAAGCTGAGTCCCGGCTCATCAGGTGAAGGCAGGGGATGACAGCCTCGTCCATGATGGCGATGCCCTCTTCCACGTTGGTCTCCTCACCGCTGCAAAACAGCCGCGACGCGCTTTCATTCAGTGCCTGCATGGTGGACGTTGGGAGGAGGAGGATGGGGAAGAGAAGAGAAAGTTATTGTCGCGTAAAAAAAAGAGTAAAAACATTTATGCTGAAGGGTTTAGCTCAAAGCTTTCATGCTTTATAATAATAATATTGTATTCACACACTGACTGCTAAAGCCACCATACTCACAGTGAGGCATTTCCTCCTATAAATGACAATAAGAGACGTGTCCATGCCACGTTTCTCTCCGTTCTTCAGAAGGGTGGCGTTGGTCTCGTAAGCATGAGCCAAGAAGATCAGCGCCTCCCGCATCCTGCAGCACACACACAGCAAACGTCTCCATGTCATTCACCGCAAAAAACTGTAGTTCCACTTTTCAGTATGTAAACCAATCATTATCATGTTTAAAGGGCAAAATAAAGATGTTTATAATTGCTAAGATATACTGAATCCAGTCACAGTGCACATGTAACAATGTGACAATATAATCAAATTATTTATAGATTTTTTATTATAGATATGTTTTTTATTAAACAATTTCCCTAATAAAAGATTACTGGACTCGATGGACTTCATTAGCTTTCAAATTAATTTCCTGGTATCTCTTTTCTCTTTTTGTATATGCAGTATAATTACTGAAACTGAGATTTTTGGTGTGACACATCGAACAGAACAAGATGACATTGATCTGTTGCATGTTGGCCAGGCGGTGTAGTGGTGACGGTTTGACACCTACTTCCCATGCTGATAGTGCTCCAGTCCAGTCAGCAGGTAGACAAACACCGTCCTGAACAGCCTGTAGTCATCATGCCACTGCTGTGAAAAAGCACAAAGGACAACAAACAGATACTTAATTTTCCATTCGTGCTGTTTTTTACACATATTTCTGCTACTTGTCAGTGACTGGAAACAGTATTACACCCTGGCCAGTGAAACTCCCTTAAACAGAGTATTTCTGAAAATAAGGGAATAGTCAGATGTTAGGCAGATGTCAGCCCACCAAGTACTCATCCATATCCATGTCCTCTGGTTTGATGAGGCGCAGCTTGGTTCGGGCTTCCCTCATGATACTGATGGCCCTGCATGCACAGAAAGGGCACAGAGAAAGCTTTTAATTTATAACAGTAAAGTGTCATTCAAACCGTGCTGCAGGTCTCTGCTCTGGACACTAGATGGCACAACAGGCCTGCGGTATGATACACTGGATTTCATCAAGTGTTACTTTCTCCTGCTATGTGAGCAGACTGTACATAAACAACTGACCATCTTGAACATCATCTGTTCTGACAAGTACATTTATTATGTCACCTAACTTTTTAAGCCTCACAACTTGTTCAAATAAAATGCATTATAATGTACAAATATGATCAAAACCAATCTCCTTGATCTTGGAGTTGGTGATCCATTTGGAAGAAATAGAAGAAAAAGGCAGGCAAGACAGAAAAGGAAACATTTAAATTGGCTGATAATAAATACATAATAATAATAATAATAATAATAATAATAATAATAATAATAATAATAATAATAATAATTAATTATTAATAAATACAATTTTTAAATAAAGACAATAAATAATAGCTACGTATATAATAATTATTACTTTTATTATAGAGATAAAACATGGAAACATAAATCAGGTGGCATGGTATATCAGAGATTAATTTCCTTTATATATTCAATAAATGGAGATCACACTTGTTATACATGCCTTATGTTCTTGAACTGAGCGGAGGGTGTTTGTTGGATTTCCAATTCCTGGGAATAAGTCTGCGTGCTGTGGGGCGACTAAATGTCACTGATTTCTTTTGCAAATTTGTGGCATGAGTTTCCATGTGTGACCCCACAGATGGTGTTGAGTTTAAGAGGTACATGACATAATACTGAAAGGAAGTTGAATACGGATGGGTTGCTGCATCTAATGTTAAGGTATGTTAATCCTTTTTTTTCAAAAACATATTCTCATGTTTCTCTCTTTTGAAACCTGGCCCATAACAAATAGACTAATATCTGAGAGTCATCGAGGGGCCATTCGTCTGTTATTTTTGTGTACCTCTCATCGAAGCTCAGGTTGCGGTCGGTAAACTGCTCCAGCAGCGTTCTCTCTATAATGCGATTGGGTGCCTTGTTCTGGAAGAAGTAGACCAGAGCGTGCTGCAGACGAGGGTCCTCCTGAGGTGTCGTCTCCTCCTGGGAGAGCTCATACAAGCGGGAATACTCCTCGTGGAAGGCCTGAAGTGACAGTGGGAATTATATCTTAATTATTATTTAGTTTTACCTAAATTTGCCAAAAGGCTCGTGGTGGGCAGTCATTTGAAAGTGCAAGATAAATGGATTTAATTTGCTGCAAACTCACAGTGACTTAAAGACTTCAGAAAGATTCATACAATCACTATGTTATTGTGTTATAAAACAGTATGTTACAAAAGTTTTGGTGATAATGCTGGAGTCAAGCAAACGTTCTTCATTCACAATTGGTTTGAGTTTGGCCTTCAAGAATCAATCCAGCTACTTTCTCTTGAGCAGACACTGGTGCACAATTTGCAATGTTTTCTGTGTTGTCATTAAAATGTGCGACTTATTGAATTTCATGATGCAAAAGACAAGGTCAAAACATTCGTCTTGTTATGAACAAGTTTATAAAAAAATCTGCTGTTTTGTCATTTATAGAGAGAAATCTTGAGGCGGCTTCTGATCCTCTGGTGATGAACAGTGGTAACTGTTGATACAGTATTGCTGATGAATTAACTTGAAGTCAATGTTTATGTCTTGATTCAAATAAATATGTAAAGATGAAAAAGAAAAAAATTATGCTCTTACTTTTTTAGGAAGCAGTTTGATGTAGCAATGTATTTTTTTTTTTTGGTTGGCTGGTGAAAATATTTCAGAAAACAACATTATTCAATTATTTTATGAAATGCAGTGTCAAGGAAACCATCCTACCTTGATGAGGCCAGCCTCAGGGCCTTCCTTATCGAAAACTTGTCTGGCCTTGGCTATGGCAAGAATGACGCCCTGCATAGCTGGAGTCAGCATCATCTAGGAAACGAGTAAAAACAAGAGATTATAACTCTCACACTCACACATACTGAGATAATGCAAATGTATAGTTTTTGCTCAAATCAGACTCGGATGTGTCAGCAGTGGGAAATGGCCTTAAAACTGCAAAACAGCATCATTCAAGTATGTCCCAAAAAGCAGCGAGGAAGCAGCAGGAGAAAACAATGTCACACACTTCATTATAATTTCTGTTTAGGTGGCGACGCTCAGAAAAGCAGGAATCTTTTGAATTATTTGAAGTATTTATCAATCAGATGAAGACAGATAAAGATAGAAAGGAAGCATTGTGGCTAGGGGAAAAGTATTCATATCTTAAGTCTGTGTGAATATATCATAACGCATTAAAGGAGTAATAAAGTAATATAGCAGGAGATTCAGGTTGGATAAACAGTTTGTTCTATTGCATTTGTCCTAAAATTTCACACCGTTTAATTTATTTTGGGGCACTAACTTAGCTTTAAGCTAACAATGCCAAAACCCCTCTCAAACTGAGTGTAGTGTTAGAGAAAACATTACATGACTTAAGACCTGTTTATGATGTTTATGATTAAAGTGAGACTCTCAGCATTTGAACATAAGAATAGTGCCTTTACAAGCATCAGAGGCAATTCATGTTGCGTGTGATCACTGGATACAGCCACAAAGATATGCTCTCTGAGGAAGACAAAGAGGATAGAAACAATGGGGATCCAGAGTCTGACAGCTGGTACAAAGCTGAAGAGTTCTAGGAAAGCATAGATCAATTTCTGTATTTTCAAATGACATACAACACTTTGATAGGTAACGCATTACGGTGTCTTCTAAGGTTCCCTTGAACCATTTGATGTTAACACTTAGTGACTGACGGCGACTGAATGAATAAGCTAAGAATTGGTGTTTTTTGTATGTGTAGGCTTTGGATGTATTAACGGAGTTTACAGTTTGGTATAAGCTACTGGATTCATATCACATCACAACACTTTCTTACCTCTTCATTGTATCCGTCCGCATCAGCTCTCACCATGATCCTGCCCACGTTGGGGATCTCCACTTCTGAGACCTCGTTCTCAGTCTGTCGCTGTCTGACCGGGACCTCCTGCTGCGGCTCCTCATCCTCCTGCTTTGCTTCATGTTCAGGAGCTTCTCTGGAGGCCTCCGGCTCGCTTTCAGCTTGAGGGCTGAGGCCTGCTGCCTGTGAGTCGTCCTTCTCCACATGGAGGTCAGACGGTGCTTTGTTACTGAGCTCTGCTTCAGGGCTGGGAGTCTGCGGGAGAAAGATTCAACAAGATACACATTACTATGCCTTCCATCTATCCATTATCTATATCCACTTATCCTGTTGAGGGCTTGCATAGTGTGCCTCCGTGTAGAAATGCACTCACCTAATTTACACATCTGTATGCATTATAAACACCTGTGGAGCGAAGTGAATATATCAGGAAAATGTCATACAGCATGTGTTTCTATTTTAACACAACCCTCCGCTCCAGTGCAGAACAAATTGGCTCGGGGGGTGTGTGAAATTCAAAATAGCTACTTGTATCCAGCGAAAGGTTGGTCTTATTATATGAAGCCAGGTGGGTCAGCAGATAGGCTGCAGCTGAATACATTTGGAAATCCACTTGGGGGAGTAATATTCACTTACATGTGACAAATCAAGGTGTCAGTGGAGCTCCATATATGTTGACAGGACACAAGTGGTAATGCAGTGGTTTGAAGTTATTACCTTAAATAACCTGAAGTCACCCTTACATTTAATGCCATCTGATTTTGACAATAAATGTCATATTTAAGAAGCTGAAAATCAGTTTTTGTTGATAGAGGTTGTGGTTTCAGGTTGTGTTTATGTGTTGGACAGCACCGGTGTTTATGATATTTTCAACACAGCAAAAACAGAAAGTGATACAGTGGAAATGATATGATATGCCTCTGAGAAAGCTACTGGCTATGAAACAAATGATAGCAGTAATCACTTATAACCTTTAGTTTATCTGTGCATTACTCTGCGCCCGCCTGACATTAAGTGTCGCTATGCTAAGTGGTGGAACTGGATCCTTGACCCAGATGTACACACTTTATTTCCAAGGCCTAGAATTTGTGACCCATATTCTACAGAGAGGGGGGGCGGGTTCCCAGGGTGTCATGGACTTGCCAACCTGACTCTGGAGCTCCTTCTCAGTAGAGGCGGAGCTCTGGCTGGGTGCCAGGGTGTCAGTGACGGCCGCACTGCTGGTGACGTCTGGCTGGCAGCCGGGGCTCTGTGGTGGTGGGGGTGTTAACTCTGATTCTTCTGGGGTCAAAGAAAGAGACAGACTGTGAGTGGACACACATGACTCCAATGAAAAGTACTGTTCAGTCCACTTTTATCTAAAGGATAATTAAAGGCGACCTCATAATGAACCTTACTAAAAAAATATATATATACAATTGAATCTCCCCCAACATATCAAACATGAATTCTAATCTTGTGCTACAGTATATCCTATCAACCTAAAGAGAAATGCTATCACGAGTGGTGTCTAGACATAGACACACACAGGGAGACTTCTTTTTGTGGCACAACAAACAGTATAAGCAGCGCTCCGATACTTTTTTTTGTTTTGACCTTGAAATAAGCTTTGTCTGTCAATGTTTTATTTTGATTCCCAGTGCAGAGTGTGAGACACAGTGTGACAACCTGTTTCACACATCACTAGATTTCACCGCCTGTGTACGCAGTAGTAAGGTCGTTTAATCCCCTGTGGACCGTTTATTCATCTGCCACAGACAGACCCAGAAACATTGGAAATACAGAAGTTTCCCTTTAAATCCCTGCAGCCATCTGAAGGCAGCATGATGGATATGTTGATAAACCTGCTGCCTTTGATTTGAGAAGTGCTAAGCCAGAGTGTAACTATAACTATATATAACTATAACAAGTTATTTGGGATGATGATTTTGCAGATACAGAAAATACTTCACAATGGCTGGTTAAGTCATATAAAAACTTTGCTTCTTCCATTTTCTCTTGTCACCAGTACAGACCTTCAGTGTTTTCTCTGGGATCTGGCTCTGGATCCTTCTCTGCTTCTGGGTCTGGCTGTGGCTCTGAAGAAGCTCCCTGGTCCACTTCCTCAGTGGTTGGTCCTGACTGGGGCGCTGGCTCCACTGCAGGTTGTTGTACATTGTCTGGAGTGGGGTTCGGGGGCTCTGCAGAGGCTGTGGACTCTCCCTGCGGGGCAGCAGTCTGGCAGAACTGCTCCTCCCATTCACTGAGCTCCTGCTGGAACCAGCGGTTGTCTTCGTGGACGTAGCGCCTGAGGACGGGTGGCAGGGAGTCCATGCCATGAAGCACCTGGCCTGTCTCATCGTCTGTGTCTTCTGGGTAGATGTGGGACAGTGTCAGTTCATAGACAACAAAACTGATATTGAACATACAGTAGTCATGTTTACTGAGGTATTTATTTAGGTTTTACTTAATGTTTTTTTGTCAGTTTTCATTTGTCAAATTGGTGGTCGATGTAATACACTGTATGCATAATGTATTATAATGTTGTTACATAATATTCTTCAGCCTTAAGGGCACATTTGCATACAAATAGTTGCACAATTGACAAAGAAAAGGTGTATTTTCATTCCAAATAATAAATGTACTATCTCGCCCATCACATCGGTATTTAGTATTATATTATATATTAGGTATTTAGTCCTTGTTCAAGGCCAATCTAATCTGACCAAATAAAATAATTTAATTAAAAAAACCCTGAGCTGTACCTGTAATAAGGTTGGGTAGCCTGTCATCGATATACATCAGGCAGTAGGCACTGGCGTTGGTCATGCCTCCAAATGAGTCCCGCTCCAGCTCATCCCATGATGACTCAGTGATGCTGACATCATTGTACTTCATCCAGCGCTTGTTGGCGTGGTCGTAGATGTAGGCCCAGTAATGGCCTGCTGAAGCCTGGCCTTCATGGACGAGCACTGCATGGAGTCTGTAGGGTGCCTAAATAAGAGCAGAGCGGGACACAGCATTAAATCCTACAACACTGGGACCCAGAACACTGAGATGTACCTGGGCAGCTGTAAATTCACTGCAGTATAATATTTATCCGATCTGTTCTTATTTGTACTCTGCTGACTTGTTTACATTACACTTTATTCTGTTCCTCCACAGAGATCAATAAAGTTTCATCTAATCTCAAGCAGTGCACTTTCTGCAGCTGTAGATGTCAAACATGCGGTTGAATTGCTGTTTGTCAGAGGGAATTAGGTGAGTGTAAGTCTTACCTGGCAGAGAGTGTTGTCTGCGTACATGCCCTCCAGCGTCTGACTGAGCCTGTCAATGCTGGCCTTTAGCTCTGACACACACACATACACACACACACACAAACACAAACACAAACAAAGCAAAAAACAAAGAGAAAACAAAAAAATGAATACAGCTAAGTGGGGGGAAAAAATAAAAATGTAAAGTCTAATTTTGGTAGAGGATCCTGCGCTCCTGTGCAGACTCTGGTGTAGCAAGTGGAGGCAGATTCTATGTTTCCAACAATGATGCTTGGTACTCAAACGCGGCCTAAGTTGATTGACATTGTTTGCCTAAAGTAAAATAAGATGTTGGTGTTGGCATGCTGGTAATATAATCTGCCCAGAGACTTCAACATTGTTTTTGTTGCTTCTGCTTTCATGACTTTTGATGAAAATTCATCAAACGTGCTACAGGGATGCACTGTTGTGTTTGTTATTCTTGTGTAGCATAGAGACACCAAGACTGCATATTGTTGTGCAACCCTGCATTGAGCAATGAGAATAAATGAACCTTGATATTATAATCTATTGACTGGGAATGTCAGGAGTAACAGTCAGCTGTTAAGAGATGTTGTCCTCTTTTTAAGGGATGTATTGAGCTGAAGAGCCAAAAACCCAGAACGCTAAGAATACTTAAGCACAAAAACACTTCCATAAACCTGTGTTTAAATAATTTTCATTAGCATACCATTTATGTCATTCTCAACTTCAGTCCTCCAGCGCTGCAGGCAGGTCTTAACAAAGTGCAGTTCTTCTTCAGTGATGCTGTGGGGCGCAGGGTGTGGTGGGCAGTCAACAGGGAGTCTGCACTGGGTGAAGGGCTTGTATATGGGCGTCCGCTGGCAACTTGAAACACTGGCAACCAAACTCTCAGATGATTCTGTGTCTTCAGGTTCACTGAGGGAAAAAAGAAATGCATCAAAGAAAGATTGGAAGTCTGGTCAATATGTTCAGTACCGCAACAAGATTTCTGTGCTTTGTACGTTTTGCTTTTATTTTAAGCTCAATTTAGTTTTTTTAAATAGTACTCTTTTCAGCCACAACAATTAACATGCTATTCGCTATTTTTGTTCTGCCAGTAAAAGTCTGTAGACTTTATGTTATTCTGCTTGTTTTTTGCTGTGGGGCCACTGCCAGTTATTGCCATCCTGTACTCAACCTGTTGTCTTTGGAGATGAGTTCACTGACGGGGTTGTTTGCAAGCGTCGGAGAGGCTGGTCTCAGATCTTCAGCTGGGGAAACACTTGAAGGCTTTGTGGATGCGAACTCCAGCACAAACTGCAGCATGTCAGCCAAAGGATACTTGGTAGGACCTGAGCCGTAGCTTTTGTAGCTGTAAATACAGACAGGACATGATTAGTACCAATTTGTTCCCAAAAAAGGGAAGTTATAAAATCATATTTCAGCTTTAAAGCTGGGTTGGCTTTTTTTGTTTTCAACTGGCAAAAAAACCCAGACTCTGTTTTCAGGCTTATCACATTTCATCGCTGCCAAATGCTATATAACAGCATAGGCATCATGATCAGCATGATTGAAATGAATGACGAGTACTTATACAGGTTACTGTACGAGTTTGTTATTTTTTTGAGCCTGATAGAAATCTGCCTCCCCCAGCTTTAAGCATTAACTTACCACTCAAGTTTCTGTTGAAGGGCAGCAAGTTGTTCCTTGAGTTTCTTTACTTCTCCTCTCCTTTGATGGGTCTGGTCTATGTTTCTGTGAAGATATCTGTACACAGAAAATCAGTATGTGTTTATAAAATCTGTTGAAACCTTTAAACAGACATGCAGCACACCTTGTACAATGCTCACCTGTCCATATAAATGATTTGTGGGAATTCCAGTTTCTTGTGTATCTTTTCCGGGCGACCAAGCTGGGTGTTGAATTCAAATCTAGACAGTTCAAATGTCAAGACTGGTGGTAACTTTTTAAACCATCTCTGCAACCAAAAGAAAACATGACTGTCTGAGCAAAGCTTCAAAATGCTGAATTACCAATTATGTAGAAATTCTGTTAGTCAGTTGATGTAATAGTTCACCTCACGGCCAGATGTGACACTGTGATCTGAATGTAGAGACTCGATCTCCCTCTCAACCATAGCACCTTCTAAGCATTCGTCCAGGTTGTTGAAGCCATTGACTTGCAGGGGATACTGTCCAAACTGCTCGATATTACACAATGTCTTCCCTAAGCAGAGTCACATAAATGTGAGTGACTTTGTACAGAATTCATATTGTCATTGTGAAAAAAACTCAAACAACCTCATACCCTCATGTCTTCTTTCCGTCACAAAGGTACCATAAAAAAGCTGCACCATGGGGTTTTGTTGTTTGTCTTCTACGTTACTGAAAGTAAATCATTATATCTATGTAAATAAGAAAACAAAGACAGAAGAAGAATCCGTGCATGTGAATGACATCAATGTGTAACTTACTCATTGGCAGCCAGCTGAAACGCATCCTCTAGCCAGTCAAGCAGTTTGTGGGAAAATTCACTGACATCCTGAAAGAATCAATATAGTCACATGAGTTTATTCTTGGGCTTGGAAACAGTAGTTTGACAAAAAAAACTTATCTAATGGTAAATTTTTCCAAAGGTTTTAATCTGATTCATCCATCTGATCTGGTTAGCAATTTAAGACTGAACCCCTTTCATGGCCTTTCGCATTAAGTTAATGATGGCTCTGATCTACTAAGGATCCATGTAGTCAGTGAGCTAACAAGCAAAATACTGGTAACCTGGAACAATTTCACCTGAATGTGATACAGTCATTATTAATGCCATTAATTACACCTTTAGTTAATGCCAAGTCAAAATGTCTGCTGTGAAGAAGGGCTGTTGATTTTCAGCTGTGGGATGACAACCATACTGTTTCCATTCATTAGAATGCAGATAAATAAAAAATTAAATGGCTAATGGGTTCAACCTTTCTTGCTCTCCACACCAAATAATTACCAACATCTGACATAAATTTATAATTAAACAGTAGAAGTAAGAGGAACTTGATTCAATGAGTGGCGGCCTCATATATATTCTGGCTAGTGACTTGATATTAAAAAATAGGAGGCGTCTAAACTTTAAGCAGAACTTAAATTCAGGTTTTTTGTATTTGTATTGTGTTGTACCTGTTGGGCCTCGGTGGTCCTGAAGGCGTCTCGCAGTACCTCCACGGCAGCAGAAGGATCCACAAACCTGCGAGTGGATCCCAGCATGAGGGCAAACAGACAGCGCAGCTCCTGCATGAACGCTATGTTCCTCTTGTCCTGTTAACACAAGCTCAGAATCAAACCTCACCGCTTTACACTGTCTCACATGCCGCGATGTTGTTATTGGCAGAAAAAACAATCTCTCTTTTATGTGCATGAAGTTGACATATTTATATGCAAACAGACATCTCCCTTGTGGAAATGGCAGTGGCAGAGTAACCAACTGTTGTGCTGGTGACAGGAGATTACTCACAGAATGGCTCTTACACTTCTCCAGGATTCGCTCAGACAGATGGTAGTTGAGAACCAGCCTCCTAAACACGGGCAGGTGGAACAATGACTGCAACAAGACAACAAAACAAAGACTATTAATGCAGCCCTGCAGTTAAAGTCAGAAGAGGAAGATTACCAGCTGGCAGTGTGTTGTCGTGGTGATCTAGCATAGAAGAAACATCCATATGCAAAATACAGTATGTCGCTTGCCTCATAAAATTCTGTTCCCCAATGGCAATTATAAATAGGTAGTCAGCATTTGCACCTGTCAAACGTCTGTTTAACAGATATATTTCAACGTGTACCACAATGGACGTTGAATAGATTTATGTTTAACTGAAAAGTAAATCAAATCATGACCTTAAAATTGAAAGTCTAATGGAATCGTGGATTTAGAGAATTATGGCCCTCCAAATAAATTCACAGTTTATTTATCACACATTAGATTAAGTGCACCTTTAGCCCATTCTGCATTGGCTTGAGCACTCAGCTGTGGTTGCCACTTGATCAAAGTTTACTTTGTGAATTAGTGATTTATCTGAATGAGATATAATTCAAAATGCACTCTAAGAACTAACAAAATAAAACCATATATTTCCTTCACCTTCGTGGATTTAAGAGTGTCTCAGCATCCTTTGGAAAAAGGAGCAATATTTTCTGAATTATATGGTATTTCTTTTTAATTTTAAATATAATACCCAAGCTCGCACATCAGGCCTCTTTGTTATAAGCTCCTTGCGTTTCTCGTGATAAACTAAATGCATTAATATAAGCCAGTTACTCTTATGTGTCATATGTGGTGGCGAGTGGAGCTTCTGAGCACTTATATGAATATCTTGATTCCATTTGAGTAGGAAATTCAATTATGGCTTATCTCAGTTTTACTGTAATTTATACCACAAAGGATAATAGAGGGAATATGAGCTGACAACGGAATCATGTGGTCACTGAGCCTCAATCTGATAGCATAATTACTTTTTAAGGGGAGACTGCTTTATCAAGAGGCAGCCTCTATTGAATCTACAACTATCAGTTCAATTGTAACAAACAGTATCGACACGAGCAAAAAACAAACAAAAGAGTATCATTTGAACACCATTTGTATTCAAACACAAGCCTCATTTTCCCCCATTTCTATTCCCCGATAATAACCCCTGTCCTTTAGAGGTTTGACTTCTAAATCGATGGTGAAGCATATCTGTGTCCAGCAGAGACAAACAATCACTGTCTCGTCTCTGTCCATTTCAGGTTCATGCTAGGAAGTCCACTGCTCACTCCATCATCACATCACTCCGTATTTAATTATCCACACAGCCTGCGCATCCCAATGAGGGCTCCAGTTACCGCTGAGCCACCTGATAGGCCGGACTAAAATCAGGCTGGAATGGACTCGTAATAGAATTAGCAGCTCACAGAAACACTGCATCTTCTCATTTAGCAGAATATGCACACACACCTTGTTCATTTTCTTCCTGGTGTTTCTAATAACTCTATTGGGATTGTATAGAGTCAGTGAAAAGGTTTACAGTCACAAAGTTTCTGCTTTCAGTTTGAAAATACATTAGATTACTCATACATTAAACACGTGTGTACTAATTTTAAAGTGGAAAAAAAGGTACGACACCTCTGACAGACTGAAGTTAAATATCTCGGTAGGAAAATTCCATGTCTATAAATGTTTGTTCAGCCAAGTGAGAGAGCTATTTTAAGTTTAGGCAGCAAAGGATGTGGGACATTATTAGAACAGGTGGACACTTTAAAGGAGCTTAGTGCACTTCAGGGACTACATGCTTTGTGTGTACTGTGCAACTGGATTATGCATTTTGTACTATGCCTTTCAGCACTTTTATTTTGTCAAATATTCAGGTATACCAGGTGACTACTGCTATGATGTACAGAGGTAGAAAAAAGCAAAGATGAAATCAAGCATTTACATTTTTTAAAGCATAACTTTTTTTATCTTAACTCAGAAAGATGCTGAAATACTCACTAACTAACTGTTTATTGTGGTTCCCTTTTTACTGTATTACTTAAAACACCTATAGGAAAACTTCAGCTGGTTCAGAGTGCTGGGACCAGAGTATTAACTAAATAAAGAAAAATGGATCACACTACCCCACTAAACATAAAGCTTTAAATAACCTAGCTCCTCCATACAAATCCATAAAGATTTTCTTTCATTTAATGTTCCAGCCAGATCACTAAGGTCCTCAACTCCTTTTCTTATAAATGTTTCTTATGTGTCCCATAAATGTGCTGGTGAGACCGCCTCCTGATTTTCCGCCTGTTAAATCACTGCCTCTGGGTTTAAGAATGGAAATTAAAGACCTATCTTTTTAATCTGGCTTTTAATTTGGAGTAATGTTATCGCCTTAGTTTTTAAGTTTTAATCATCCTTTATTAACGTGTTTACTTTATTCTATTGGCTGTTGTTTATTGATTTTTAACATCTATTCTTATTTTGTAATTTTTCGTCATGCAAATGTTATTTATTGTCTATTTTATTTGTCAATTTGTTTCCCTTTGGCTTTTTAAAGCACTTCAGACTGCATGTTTGTATGAAAAGTGTTACATAAACAGATAAAAAAAAGTTGAGTTGAGTCATAAACATACAGTCCTGTACATCCTCATTACTTTGACGTAACACACTGATTCTCACTTGGATGACGGCACTGAACCAGCAGGTGTTGCCAACATTGCGAATGCCCACAGGCCAGTCGTCCTGACGGATCCAGTCTGCAGGGCTGCACATCTCACTCTGAGCTTCACATCTCTTCCTCTTCATTCTGGCTGCATTCTCCTCTGCACTGACCTCCAGAGCCCTACAGGACAGCAAAGGACCCATTTGTAAGTAATGAGCTGACAAGTCTATTAAACAATGGTTGACAAAGTTAGACTGTCTGTCCTGTGTATAGGTTGAAATATATGAGACCTTTTTAAGTTAAAGGTAGAATCACTTAAAAGGTGCAATGTGTAAGACAGAACTTAAGTTTAAAATATAAAGACAAGACAAGAAAAGAAATGGCATTATCAACAGAATGTGTTGAAGCAACAGTTTTGATGTTTTTGACATCTATGGAATGTGCTGAAGAGATATCTACTCAAGTAAACATGCTAACTGGCTAACCCCATCCCATCCTGTCTTGTTAAACCGCTTGTGCCTTTTAGAGGCCAAAGTGAGTCACTAGGGCGTCCAATCAGCCCTCAGCGAAGGTGGTTACTGGTTCGGTAAACATAAAGATGGCAGAAGCGCTCGGCAACTGACCTTTATCACCATCCCAACCACCTGCTCCCAGCAGGAAAACATATTCGCCAGCAAAGAAAAGCAGTGATATAAAAAGAAGCAAACCAAGAGTAGGTATTGGTGTGGCTTTCCACTGCTGGAGACAGCTCTTGGCGAGTAAAGAGAGGAGGTTGGATGCTGAACTAGTCTTTTGGTACATGACATTTAATGTTGGCTATTTAACTAAATGTATCTTTAGTAACTGATGAAACTGATATTTTTGAGATAGACTGGGATATTTTTGCAGGCTTGGACCTATAGTTGAATCTCTTCTGTATTCTCTCTCTTGCTCACTTTTAATGTAATTGTTATCATTTTCTTGGTGTTGTAAATAGCGAACCACATCTCCCCACCACCGCCCAGTCTTCGCGGATTCATCCGCTCATCATTCCATCAGCCTCATAAGCTTTTAAGTCTCTGCAGGATCCTCAGCTGCCACCACCATCAGTGTCTGGACTCCAAAAGGGAGATTGATCTCAATGCTCAGGGCAGGAACCCCACGATTACAAATCTGCCTGTAGAGTCTAAGGGCCAAAGACTTTCTGTCATGACTTAATCATCACATATTATCTCCCTAAAATAATTCTAATTCTATCATCTGTTATAATAAACTTTGATCTTTCCTTTATTTACTGGCCTCTCCTAAATCAAATGACAATGCAAACTGGTCTGAAAAACATTCCAAACAGTGTTTTTTTGTTCTGATGTGGCTGTTTTTTTGCTACTATGATATTGTTAAAGCTGGACTAAACACGCTGGTGCAATACATGAAGGTAATAAGATAGAAGTGTTATTTTGATCATTGATCAGTTTATCCTCCCCCAGCTGTTAGTAACTTTTTTTTGTCAAAAAACCCTCCCAAAAAAACCCAAACAAGTCACCAGCAACAAAGAAGCATTGTATAAAAAGCAGACTGGTACCTATGAAACTCTCTCTCCTCTTCCTGGGCATTGTGGGACTCCTGCAGGCTGAGCTCTATGGCCGTCTGCAGTTCATCTTTAGGAAGTCCTGAAGAAACAGACAACAGCGTGTCAACAAGATCCCACAATTCTAATTAAAACAGTTTCATGTTAATTTTATTATTATTTTTTTTTTAATCAAAGATTGCATAACTCAATATAAGAATAAACCTTCCTCTATGCTACTCATCCTTGTCTGCATTCTGGAGAACATCTTTAAAGGAAAGCCTGACCCTCAAATATCAGGATCAGAATCAACAGAGAAGTTTTCCATAACACGCACTGATGTTTGGAGGCCAAAGCCAACAGCAACTTAGGAAATGAAAAGCCTCAGCACACACACACACTGCAAGAGGAGCAGTAATGGTCAGACATCTAGTGGAATTAAGAAAACAGTGCACACCTGGTGGAGATCTACACTCTACTGAGTCCACAGTTTGTTTTTCAATCACTCTTGAACACATAAATGAATCCAGCAGTACCCATGTCTGACCATGCTATAAATAGTTCCAATAAATCAGGTTATGAACTAATTAAAGAACTACTGATTTAGTTATTGTAATAATGGACTGAGCTCTGAATTCCTTAGATTGATTTTAATGAAAGATCAGTGTGTCCCACTTCCTCTTTTGTGAGTTCTTTAATTTCTCCTGTTCTACATATCAAATATAGGTAAATATAGTAATATAGCATATATGGCACACTTAGGTGGGTGACATGTACATCTCTTGATTCTAGTGGTCGAATTCTGTGTGATCTTATATTATTTATAAAATATGAAAATAATTATGACTAATGTAAATGTAGTCAGAATATTTTGCATGCTTGTTTTGTCCCGGTGTACCTTTTTGGCCCTCCCAAGCCTCAGCAGAGGTCCCTGACTCCTGTGGTTCTCCAGGATCCTGAACCTCTGCAGGCTGGGTTGTCAGCAGTCCGACAGCATGTCCAATGTCACCCTGACTGGCCTAAAATCGAGGGAACAAAGAAAAGATAAACACATTCTGTATATTGTTAGCAATAAACCCCAAAACAACGATGATATACAAACAAAACAAAATACAGCAACTGTGAGAATAAAAATAACACAAACAAGCCTGCATGCGGCTGATTAATTAAACCCCCTATTTATTCGAAACCAGCAGTAGACAAACATTTCTAATTTTGTATAGAACTCTGGGAGCACATGCCCCTCCCAAACCCGTGAGCTCCTGCTGTTTCTCTGTCTGCCCCTGGTACAACAGGTTGGATGATGCCTGCACCACAGTCAGCCAGACTGTTTATTGTACTGTTTGTCAATTATCACTTTTATGAGGTTGCTATTAACTCAAGCTCCTAGGGATTTTTTCATTTGCAGTTGTGTTTCAAAACATAAGCGGTGTGCTGGGGTGGAAACGTGGCACCCTGCGGGGGCTTTTAATGTAATCAAAGAGTGCTCCTTTAACATTAATTACACAAGAACAGCGAGGGCTATGTTTTTTAGCCAACTAGCAGCATTGCTCTAGGGATGAATTCTCCAGACATTGACATTTTGTACAGACAGTTATGTTCTCTACAGGATACATTGTATTAACACATTTATGCTCATAACATGACAGACTCTTTAAGTCACTGAAGACCTTTTACTTGACAACATCCTCTGGCTCATGTTTACACTGGATACATAACCACTGCTTGGGCTCAAAAAGCAACTTAAAATTGGTAAATACAATAGAGTCAAACACCATCAACGCGCAGTGCCAGAGATCCTGAAAGCTGCTGATGATTTCTTACATTCAAGGCTCTGTAGAGAATCTGGGGGTCCTGGATGCCAGTGATCTCCCGCAGCTGGTTAATCAGGACTTCACTCTGCTGAGGTAAAAGGATTGAGCAAATGGAAAATAATAGTCAAGCTTCAGATTCTTTCATGAACTGCTCCAGCCAACATGTTCTGTACGGCACTCACAAAGGCTACTTTGGGTCAACATGCTTGGCCCATGTGGCTCCTCAGGAGCTCATCCTGGCCTCTTTTTTAGCCTGTGACCCAATGAGCAGACACTCATGGGATATATATGGGGCTGAAGGACAAATGACAACCCGTTATGCCTATATGAGGTCTTCTGGGTTAGGACAATAGCTTAATGAAAGCCCAGTTCAGAGGCTCCAAAGAGCAGCATTTAAGGAATAGCTAACATGTCATGAACATGCTTGATCATTTTCCTACCAAGAGTTTGATGAGAGGATTGATACCACTTTTATGTTTGTGCAGCATATAGTATGGGGACCAGTTACTCTAGGAAGATATTGGTTTCAGCCAATAAATAGTCCGGTGCATGACCTCCACATGCTGGTGTTGGTTGGCGGGCTATGTGTTGGACAAAACCAGGCTAGCTGTGTCCCCTGCTTCCAATCTTTCTCCAAAGCTAAGCCAACTGGCTGCTTCTTATTTACTGTACTGAAAAATAAGTCTGTTTTCCAAATGGTTGAACTATTCATTTAATGCAGCTTACTGAAGATTTGAAGAAAGGTTTTTAACAATGACTGCCACTTTTCTTTTGACAAGTGTATCCTTGGTTTGACACAATAGATAAACCATTTTAGCCTCCAGTTTCTTTTAAACTAAATGTGTGTTCCTGGGCTACTTCACCAAACAAGCCAACATCCTATTATCCACATGTGTAAACACAAACTCTCAAAGGCTGTCATATGTTTTGACCTCACACACATACTGTAGACATGAAGTGCTAAAAAGAAATAACATATGTCTGCTGAGTGAGGCGCTATATAAAGCCTTCCACCCCAACAGCAGGTGTACATGTCAGTGTATC
>CAFUXE010000591.1:977416-989990 GCA_903364295.1 Serranus cabrilla | reverse complement strand
CCAGGGGCTATCGGAGATCCTCTTGGTTAGCCTCTATTTTAGGCTACTGACATGGATCGGCAGGCTTCTGTTTATCATTCCACTCACCATGCCACCAGACATGAGTGACAAAGGCACTGGGTGTCTCTCTTTCTCTCACACACACCTCCTATGTCATTAACAACTAGAAAACAGAGGCAAACAAACAGTATAACAACATCACATAAATTATCCTGTACACAATCCCATATCCTTTTGTACATAACATCATTAGAGGCTTGGCTCAATATACTGTCTCCTGCACTAGTTAATGAGAAAGGCCTATTGATAAGGCAATAGCCTGCTTGAATGGCAATAGAGCCAAATACTGAATAAAGAGTAACTAAATGTTACACTCTATAATACCATGGTTAACTTTAAATTGCAGCAATTCAAGTCAAGAGTAAATTATTTTTGTGAACTATTCAATTTATTGTAATATGGCAGTGGTAATAAATAGGCTAGTGATAAGTTTTGTTTGCTAGCAACTGAGAACATCAGACCTAAAATTCGAAAATGTAAGTATTAATTATTTGTTAATAATATTAACAGTATTCATAAAAAACATACACCATTAATTTAATATAGACAATATGCAAAAGCTGAGGTTTTATAAATAGCTTTAGCACTTAACTGCTAGTGGTATCAGCCACACCGGTGGAAGAACATTGTGGAACAAATAATTAATATCCAAAGTTTAAATTTCGTTGAAATAAGAGCTGTTTGGTGTATTTCCTGTATGCCGAATCCAAAAGTCTTTTAAAAAAAATATGATTATGTTTTCATTTTTGTACTACTCTCTGTTTACATATAACGAGGTTAAAAGTAACTTTATAATTTCGGATTTTTAGTAGAGGTTTGGGCTTCGCACAACAGAGGGGTTAGTGTTAGTTCCTCGGGCATTCCGATGCAAACATGTCACTTGTTATGTTAATAGCTGTTCCATCATCCTTTGCGCTCACCGAGTTCGTTGAGTTTTCTCCATTTTCAGTCTGTTCACCTCTCATTGCAGATGAAATAAAACAAAGACGTGAATTTGTTCCTGTTTTCACCAAACGCTTTCAGCCCTGACTCCGAGTCAAACCACCTCCATCTGTCAATCGCCGAGAGCGACCGGCCAGCTGCGCGCGCTCACCTGTCAGTGCACGCGCATGCACGAGAACGATCGCTAACGTTAACGCGCGCGCTCCCACAAAGTGACAGGGCAGTTAATGTAATACAGTGCCTCCAGTGTCTGTGACAGATTAAATATATTAAAGTACGCCGTACATTTACTCAAGTACTAAGTACACATTTGTATTTGGTACTTGTACTTTACTTGAGTATTTCTATTTGATTATTCCAACTATATTTCTAGTTTTTCAGAGGCAAAATGTACTATTTACCCCGCTTCATTTATTTAACAGCTGTAGTCACCTGTTACTTTTACATTTCGATTGTTAAAACAAATTATTAATAAACTAATAAATGATGATTTTATATTAATTGTAGTAATTAAAATGAACCCCACTCTTACCAGCTCCTCAAAACATCTGGAACTTACATTTTGGGGGAGTCTGGGCATAATGTACTTTGTCTTCTTACAATGTAAAGCAAACTGGGGTTAAGTGGTCAGCTGTAAATTTCAGCTTTATTGTAAATAAAAATAATTGTTTTATTACTTTGATAATTTCTTAATGTCCTCAAATTAAAACGTAAAGTAAATAATGTATTAAATTATGAATAAAATCCACTTGACATGATAAGATATGACATCTATGATCCACATAATGCAAATATTATTGACAAGAAAATGCACCTAAGCTGTAAATATCAGACATTTTATGAGGAGAAAAGGAGATGAACAAATTGTTAGTGCAGTTTGCATCATGACTTCCTCTTTTTAGTGTTTTGAGCAGAGTTAAAAACACCTTTAAAAAAACAGATTAGTGTTTATGCTCCTCTGTAATGAAGCAATACACTGGCACTAAACAAACCTTCAGGGAGTCATTATTATATGTATCACCTTACCCGGGCAGTGGAAAATCAATATCAGTGAGACCAAAATGTCTGCACTACCCTGTTCATTCTTCTTTCCCCACACTGAGAATCGCTACTCTTGAAACTGTGGATATTTTTGCGTATTATGATATTATTGTTGATGTGACATCTGGAAGTTTTTTTTATTTCTTTTTTTAGGATGATGTCTCTGATTTGGTTGATGGTGTTGTTCTCAGGTAAGATGCTCTTTTTGGCTAAAGCAATGACTAGATATTAGCATTTTTCCTACAGGATAGAGTATTTATGAGATAAAAATAACTTGTTGCAAATATTTCTTCTTTGTGTAAATATGGAGCCAGCTGTAATGTTTTCAAACACTGTGTGACAATTCTACGACTCGTTGCTTACTTTACTGACATTAGGTCAACGACCACTTTCCCCAGTTCAGTTTTAATAGTGTGATGGTCTGTTTTTTAAACCAAGTGGTCAAATTTCATGTAATAATGAATGCCACGGAAAAGAAAAACCACAGGTACTTTGCCCTCTTGGTTACAGGTTATTATGCAGAGAAGCATCACAATCCCAAGTGTGAGCAAATACATTCACATTCTTTTATTTTTATTTTTTATATCTATGTCTGTATTGTTTATGCTTGTATATTGATATTATGTAACATTTACATTTCTTAAACATCGAATAAAGACAGTTTTCAAAAATCAATGTAAAGCCATAAAACCACTCATGTAGCTGAGAACAAAAATATAAACTTTACTTCTACTAATACTACCCCAGTGAAGTATCATGTACATGGTATCTTAGACATGGCTTCATGATATCAGTACTGTAGTATTGTGAGTCTCTTTTTGTGTGTAAATCACTGTGGTATTTTTTATCTGTGTTTTTTCTACATATACTGTATATACCACAATAGCATATGAACTCAAACAACAAAGCTAGAAATTGGAAAAAAAAACATTACAAGCCTACATAAGGACCTGGTTGTTTCAGTTTTATGGTTAAATTGTACAGCACAACAAAAAAAACTACTATAAACGTGTTGCCACGCAGTCAATCTAGATCTGGGGCCCCAGGGCCGTTGCTGCTTAACTGGTAATCAAGCTTTGCCTTCCAGCTCATCTGGCTGAATGTGTGCCAGAGAAGCCAAAGAGGTCCGCTCTGAACCAGCTGACCAGGACCCTCCTCAGGAAATACGACTGCGGAGTTCGACCTGTTTACAACTGGACCAGTACTACCACTATCTACATCGACCTCATCCTGCAGTCTGTCCTTGATGTGGTACGTAAACCTGGCTATGATCACACTGCGGCTAAAATTCATCTTTCTACTCCACAGGTTAGAGTAGCCTTCATATAAAACAACAACAACAATTAGACAAGTATCATTAATCCTTTGTAATTTTCACAGGATGGAAAGACCCAGAGCATAACTACAAGTATTTGGTACAGGCAGGTATGTGGCCTCTCATTTCACTCATTGTTTCCTTTTTATCGCTGCAAAGCTTCAGGAAGCAAAGCATTATTCTCCTCCATAAAATCCACATCATAAAAAGAAAACTGCTCCAATTATCTACCTCCTCAGTAACCGACTTGCTGTGAGCTTTAAAAACACATGCAATACAGTGGGTATGAATTCACAATGTGCTGTGTATTCAATAGCAACTCTCACTTCACAGTAAATGTGAATTAGTGACACAGCCAGTTAAGTTCCATTTATGGTTTAAATGGTTTTCTAAACATTTAATTTTCCATGTAAATACCGTTTTACTGCTAACCTCCTCTGCTTTTTAGATCTGGACGGATGAGTTCCTGGTTTGGGACCCAGAAGAGTTTGACGGTATCAATGAGATCTCACTGTCATCTGATGCTATCTGGATCCCTGATGTTATCGTTAGCGAATTGTAAGAAAATGACTGAGACTAAAACCCCAACCGGCCACTTAGTTTGACCATATTCTGCCACATACTCCACATCTCCCCTCTCCATGTGTTCCCAGTGTGGACGAGGGAAAGTCTCTACCGATCCCCTATGTGTACGTCAACTCCTCTGGCTCAGTGAAGAACTATCGGCCCATGCAGGTGGTGCTGGCCTGCAGCCTGGAGATGTACGCCTTTCCATTTGACAAGCAGAACTGCAGCCTTACCTTCCGCAGCTGGCTTCACTCAGGTGTGTTTCCTGTCTGTGATGGGGGGGTGGTCAAAACAAAAATTAACTTCAGTTCAAGCTTCTTCCCCTAGAGCTTTTAGCAGTATTTATCAGTGAATGCTTTGCTCACCTCCACAATCAGGGGAGCACCAGTAGCATCCCAGTAAGACTCCCTTATGTGCCCGGGTTTAGGAACATTTGGCCAGAGTTAGTAAGTCACAAGAAATCAATACACAAGATCTCTGCAGACTAGACCAGATTAGACTATGGCGGTGCATGATATCACACGACAGCTTGAGGAAACACTGCATTAGTGAAACAGCAACAACACAAGAACCCAATACAAGAGGCTGAATGAACGCCAGAACTAGACAGCAGCAGTCTGTGAACAGCAGACCAAAGCTCCTCATGGCACAAACTGAGAAGGGGTCCAACGTCACCATTGTGGGCTGCAAAAATATCAAGGAGGCCATTCACATCTGACACCAAAGAACTTCTTTGAGCAGAGATGGGTTATGATTAGGGCTACAAATAATAACTATTTCTAAAATAGATTTTTCTGCTAATTACTTCCCATTCACCAACAGTCTGAAAGCAGCAGAATTTAGAGACTAGGTCTCTGAAATGTTTAGCATTTTTCTAATTAAACAATGTATTTTAATCTTTATATCTGATTATCAAGTACTTGCAGATACATTTTATGTTGATGCAGTTGAAAGCTCAGAAAATGCAATTAACTTCAGTTGAGATTGTTTTGTCACATGTGTCATCAGTATCGTTTATTGATCCGTTTTGGCAGAAACAGGACAGAAATTTTCCAATTCATCTTGTTTCCATGTTTTTAGTGAAAGAGTACCTGGATGAAATCCATCCACAATCATGGTATGTGGAGAAAGTGATGAACATCATTAAAAAGCAAAGCAGGTATTTACATCTTTCCCTTTGTCCTCCATTATCTCTTGTTCATGCAGTGAAGGAAATAGACCTGGCACTGTGGAGGAGTGCAGAGGCCATTGCTAATGACAAGAGGGAGTTTATGAATGATGGAGAATGGGAACTGCTGTCCATTCCTTCCAGCTACTGGCAAATCCACCAAGACAACACTGACTATGCCCACATTCAGTTCAATGTACGTGCCCAATTGTCATAATCATGAATCCCACACTGCATGATAAAAAACAGAGTTAAAGGCTCTATTGTAACACAAAGTCATACTGTTGGTACCTTTAATATAATCTTAATATTACTGACGGTGTAGTATTGCGGAACAGCTCTTTGACAAGTGATCCGGTAGCTGCACTGTGATGGCTGTGATTGCTTATCGATGGTGAGCTTTAAACTGTAGCCCCTCTGTGGGTTGCTCCCCCCCCCTCCACGCTGTGCGGTGGAATTGTAAAGTGTAAAGCAATTGGCCGCGACCTTCATGGATCGGGCTAGTGAGCTAATGCCAAATGATGAGACCGAGGCTGTTTCTGGCAAGTAAAGAGACAGATAGAGAGGGAGGCTGATAGACAGGGGAGGGTGAGCAACCATAATGAGACTGTCTCAGTGGCTGCCTGATCAATGGACTTCTTGTTAGTGGCGAGGAAAATGGCCCCATAGCCCATTGCAGGTGGAGAGCAGGGAGGGCTGCTATTTATTCAGCTCAAAGAGCGAAAGGCTTTTTGGTAATGGAGCATTTCATGGCTCACTGGGATACTGTTACACTGTGGCAGTTTTGTTGTTAAAGGTAGCTATATCATATGAAAAGAGTATATGACTGAAAATACATTTGTACATTTCAAGTTCTGAGATTGATTTTAACTGAACCTGAGGAAGATCGATAAAAGCGAAAGGTGACAGCTGTGTCAAAACCTGGACAAATATAAGAAAAAACTATTTGCACTGCGAGACACTAAAGGGAATATGTGGTTGAATAAATGATATTCTTTCTGATAATGTCCATCTGATCTTAGCTCTCTGTCCCTGTCTTTCATTCAGGTGTTGATCCGCCGGCGCCCCCTGCTGTATGTGGTGGGTCTCCTCATCCCCAGCATCTTCCTCATGCTGGTAGATGTGATCAGCTTCTACCTGCCTCTGAACAGCCGCACACGCATCGCCTTTAAGATCAGCATCCTGCTGGGCTACACAGTCTTCAGAGTCAACCTAACAGACGATCTGCCAGCCACAGCAGTCAGAACCCCACTAATAGGTAGCACACTTTGATTAGCGTTTAGTTCATTCCTGTTGCTGTATTATAGATACAGAACCAGGCAGAAGATTCTCCTTCTCATTCAATGGTTTTTCTTCATTTTTACTATATTTTCTACATTGTAGATTTAATGAAAAACACAAAACTATAATGGAACACATACGGAATTATGTAGTGAACAAAAAAGTGCTCGAAAAAAACAGAATCTGTTTTATATTTGCGATTCTCCAAAGTAGCCACCTTTTTGCTTTAATGGTCTTCAACACAGTAAGAAGGCAAGAAATTCCACAAATGAACTCTTGACAAGGTGCACCTGTTAACTGAAAACCATTCCAGGTGAAAAACTCATGAAGCTGACTGAGAGAAAAACAGTGTTTAAAGCTGTCATCTAAGCAAAAGGTGGCTACTTCGAAGAATTTAAATACCAAACATTCTGGTTTGTTTAACCCTTTTTTATTACATAATTTCATATGCTTTTATAGTTTTGACGTCTTCAGTAAAGATCTACAATGTTGAAAATAATAAAAAGAAAAGAAAACCATTGGATGTCCAAACTTTTGACTATACTGTATAAAGTTTTTCTTCATTCAAAAAATAACCAAGATAAAAAAGGTACTATTAGGACCACAACATATCCTCTTTGCATGAAAACAGCCACAGTGGTGAACCACTACACATCAGGTTTGAGTTTAAAATACTGATTATCGATGATGTCTTACTCGGGTTACTGGCCATCATCACAGTATTGTACAAGTAGCCAGTTTGGGGAATTTTCTGCTCTAATCCCATCTCCATCCAGGTGTATACTTCGCGGTGTGCATGGCCCTGCTGATGCTCAGCCTGATCAAGTCTATTCTGGTGGTAAAGCTGCTCCACCACAGTGAGAAGGAGGTCAGGCAAATGTCAGTGTCTGCCTGCCTGCTGGACAAGTACGGCTCAGCTGGTCACGGCTTCACAGAGAGCGCTTTAACCTCCATTAAGACCCTCGATCACATCAACCCGTCTGGAGGTAAGCTACCAGCTCAGAGACGGAGATTTTCCAAAAGTCCTGCTGGCAGGAGATTCTACAGTGTGTTCTTGCTTTACGCGTCACCAAATCAAAAGGTCTGTTTGCAATAAAAACAGGTGTTCATTGGAGTCAAGGATAAAGACAACACTTGGATAAAAGGAAGCCAAGGCACTTTTTGTCTGTGCTGGAAAGTTTAAACTTGAAAAAAAATTGCCCTTGCCTGATACCACTTCAGCTTGTGGAAACTTTTCTTAACAAAAGCATTTGTGAGACTCTCTAAAGAAACAGTTGTGAAGTCTGCTCCTCAGACTTCTAGCCTTCTAGTATTATTTCTAACTTCAAAATCTGAAAGCTTTCTATTATTGATGAAAGACGGGGAAGAGCTGCTTTATGGCCAGCAGAGATCAAACAGCCTTTTTCAAAGTATTACAATACTGATGTCGGGAATATTAAAGAAGTGTCCCAACCACTGCGACTGGGTCGGATTGTTATTTAGTAGAACTGCATAATTCTATATCGACTGCTCTCATTTTAAACCAGAATCCTTGATCTTCTCATAGATTATGATCTTGAGATCTCACTGGAGGAGGATCTGCTGTCGCTGAATGAGATCCAGGATGCTCCATCTGGGCTGGAGTGGCTTCTCCAGGAGCTGGTTTCCCTCCGTCTGGCTTTATCCCAGGAGGACAGCGAGTCTTCCACTCAAGCTGAATGGTTGGCCCTCTGCTCTAAGCTCGACTGCTTCCTGTTCCGCTTTTACCTGCTGGTTTTGGCTTCGTATGCCAGTACGCTGTTGATGCTCTGGGCCAGTTGGAGCTCCGCCTGAGCAACCAATCAGAGACTTAATAATATTTTCATACTCCTACGGAAAAACCCTTCTTGCTTATGGTGTTATCCATGTTTATAGTGATTTAGGATGCAGTACTTCAGTCTACAGAATAAAAATATTATTTAAATATACTTCATGGAGTAGTCATTTAATTTACCTTTTACAAAAGTTATCTATTAAACACAAATAAATAGGATGGTCTTTGTTTTGTGTGCCAATGTTGTCAGCCAATGTTTATTTTACTATTTTTACTAAGTACTTATTTTTTTCAGTTTCTTGCCCTGTCTAACTTTATTTGATTTTGCAATGTCAAAATGTTCCCAGAACTTATCTATTGATTTTAACCAATATAAATGATTGACAAAACTTTAAGTAGTCTAAAACTAGTAGTATCCTTTAAATAAATCGGTTTGCCTAACCTCTATTACACTGCCACTGTATTGGAACATTATAGTTTGAGAGAGACATTATTGTATCACGTCTGTTATCATGAATTCCAGACAGTTAAGATTAACTCAAAGATACTGTATAATAAAGCAACTCTCCGGAGAAAATCCTCAGTGTCAGTGTGATGTTATTATATTGTATTCATACTTTAATCTCTATTCCACAGCCACAAAATAGATCAATACCAATTCAGAGCTGAGCTGCTGTGTCTCTATTCCCCGATGGTTTCCTAATAGTCATGACTAGAATATCAAAAGTGCGTCATTGCGAACTTGCCAGTGGAAAGATCCATATGAATGCAATTTACACAGTATCTGCAAAGCTCATCCTCCGGTGGCTCTGGTTACATGATGTTACGTAACCAAGCTGAAGATAAGTGTTAGTGCTTTGTTATTGTCTGTATGAGATAACCAATAGCTGCACGTTAAGTTCAAGGCTTTGTCGTGATATGATGCCATCTGACTGCGTCTGGTCTTTTGAAATAAAAGGAAAGCCTTTAGGCTGACTGTTGTGGCTGAGTTAACAGCCATGTAGGTCTGAATTAGACAGTGACTTGGCAATTAAATATGTGACATTTCTGTACATCAGCGATATTCAGTCAGGCACAATCAATCCCAAAGAAAGCATGAAAAGGTGGAAAACAACCCTCTACATAAACAAGTGCAAATACTCTTACGCTGGTAGAAGACTGGAAACCACTGCCATTACTCTATAAAAAAATGCAAAACTCCTGATTTCCAACATCTTCAAGATACATTAGAGGGCTGACTACAAACCAGATCCTACCCCGAGCCTCACTAATGCTGAATGGGAGCAAGTCCCAGCAGCTAGCTTCTATCTTGTGGAAAGCCTTCCCAGAAAAATGGGGGTTATTATAGTAGCTTATTAATGCATTAATGCACAGTGTTGGTAATACATGTTAAACTGTCACATATACAAGGTATGTTCAGGTGTGAACATACTTTTGATAATGTTGTTTACTGGCAGCGTTAGAAGCCTTCAATATTAGGGAGGCAGCAGATGAAAAGGGCCTAAATCCAATTTTTTCAGTTTCAAATCAGTTTTTTCACAAAAATGTCAAGAGAAAAAATCACATAGAATGGGATCTTTTCAGTCCTGATTCATCCCACATTCACGTGTGTCCTAAATCAAATACAAGTCAGTTTAACAGTCGTATCAGATTTTCACAACTTTGACGTGACTCTAGATCTACATTCATCACAATTCTGCCCAGACTGAGTGTCTTGCTGCAGGAGTCTTGTGGAGAGGCGCTGACAGATGAAGTTAAAAGAGCCGATGACATTCTGAGATTTAAGATAAAGTCTAAGTGAAGCCATTCATGTCAAAATGTCACTTCTCCTTCTCCTTGCTTAGACTATGCACACACACACACCTCCGTAAAAAAGGATCAGCTACTGCTCCGAGAAAAACCATAATTTAAATTTGGTTCTCTTTCTCATCATCCTCGTTATCATCTCCACACAGATCGCTGGCTTCCACTGCACATCATACTTTTGGTCAGTTGGAGACCCTGAACATCTCATTGGGATTTGATACTTGTCAAATTTAAGAACAATGTGAACAGGCAAACAGAAAAATCAGAGTTGAGCCCTAAAGCTTGCAGTGGGAATGTAGCCTATAGGTTTCCACTGATAAAAGGACATTAAAGCTGAATCTCTGCTGTCAGCAAGAGAGTTGACACTCTTGCCTAACAGTCTCTTAATCGTGCTAAATCACTGTAACACACTGGTCGGGTGTTGGAGCACTACTTAATTAAATGATTACTCAGACATGACATACGATCCGGTCACTGGCTTTTGTTTCTGCAGTGTTTCAGCTCCATTTGTCTCGGAGAGCTGTTGCTTTATTGAACGAGGAGGAGTGGCGTCAGAGCAGATGGATACACCCTTATGAGCTGTGTGACACTAACAAGGTTTTGATGGTGGATGAGGGTGAAGTGATGGATATGGAGGATATGGGTGTGAGGCATCCCGAGGCCCTTCATCAGAGCGGCAGGCAGACTTCCACAGCAGGAGAAGAAAACACAGGTGAAGTGGCACCATGAGAGTCTCGTCAGCCTGGACAGCACTCATTTTCCTTCTTATTCAAGGAGCATCAAGAGCCTGCACAGGTACAGCATATTCTGTCTGACACACTATTATGTGCTTTATACTTTCACTGTTAACCAACCTAAAGCTACGACAGTTGCTTCACTCTTATCTGGCAGTGAAGTTTTAGTCATTACGGTGATTTTTTTTTAGGTAGGGTTTAAAAACTTAGTCTGTAACAGTTTGTTTAAGGGACTGACTGCAATATTAGATATAAATGCTCAATTTTGATTAGCATAATCTGGAATAATATACTGATCAATGTTGTACAAGACAGAATCATTTTAGTCAATTTTAAAATGTAGTTATAACTTACATAGGCATTTTAATATTACAGCTGAGGTGTTGTAAAAAAAATGTTATTTGTTCAAGTCAACTTAAATGTATTTATTAAGCACATTTAAAAGAAGAACACTATAAAAGTAAAGTTCGGTGTGTGGAATTATTGGAAAACAAGGCATTGGGATTAAATTCAGTCTTTTCCCTACCATTATAGGCCTTGTGTAGAAGATCTACAGATCAAAACTAATCAAATGAATTTTCAATTTATCAAACAAATTTTCCCAGGTCCAACGGTCGCAGTTGATCCCTGTGGACTTATGTAGCAATTCTGTCTTTAGGCTTTTTGAGTATTGGTTATTTATTATCTGCTGTAGCTTTTCCAGCTTTTTGTACACAGATAAGGAAATTATAATGGTCCAAATTATATGAAATTGTCTTAAAAATTGAATAGTACAATATTTTTTTTCCAGAGGACCAACAAATATATTCAACTAAGTCTTCCAAAAACTAAAAGATTAAACACTCTTATGTTTTGACTAACTAATGCTATATTTAGCTGTAAAGTAAAGATGCTGCAGTTTTTGTATTTTTGTATACTCTCACACTCTCACACTATCATTTCATTTCAGAATTGATTCATGCATCTTACTTTTCAGTTTTAACTTAAACATAATTCACTTTTTCAGTATTCTAATCAGCCATGTCTTATTAAATCAAAGAAGCTATTTATTCCAATTAACATCACATTTAGAATTTTTTTTAAATTGTGTTTAACTTACACATAGGCATGTGGATAAATAAAAACATTGTTTTACTTTAAAAAAAAAAATCCTTTTGACTGTATATGAGATAAAAGAAAACTGTATGTTTGACCTATTCATGTCAGTATACAGAAAAAGATTAATATTTTCTACATTCTCAGTGAAGAAACTTGGCAGCAGCACAGGCAGATTTGCCAACGCCACATTAGTGCGGCTATCCGAGTTTCTGAGTGCGGGGTACAAAAAGGGAGTGAGACCGGTGAAAGACTGGAGGACGTCCACTATAGTGGCCATAGACCTCATGGTTTACTCCATCCTCAATGTGGTGAGTTACGGTTTTATATACCATATGCTATCCACATAATTATGTAAATTACACTAACAAATGTGAAAAACCTCTGCGAGGCCTTACAAGATAATACTACATTTGTAACACTTGTATTAATACAGCAGAACAGATGGATTAACCTCCTACAGGCCCTGTGGCAAACGTTAGCAGACGCTCTTCATATGCTGTTACACTACCTGACCCCAGGTTTGCCGTGTGGTAATCTGATTTAACACATTTATTTAGAAATGCGCATAAACACAAAACCTTATGCCAGGGACCTTTTACAAAACACGGTCTCGAGATTAGGAAGTGAAGCGACCACATTATTCACATTAAATCTAGTCTTTCTACAATATTTTACACATGGAATGTTTCCCAAAAAAATAAATGTCTGATGCAAAAGATACAGTCACCACAGCACATGATTATTGTTGATTGAGAGGGACTATTTTATAT
>CAFUXE010000591.1:949793-974047 GCA_903364295.1 Serranus cabrilla | reverse complement strand
TTTTTTTTTTTTCTTTTTTTTGCGCCCTACGAGTCAGCCCCGCCCACTGTGTCACCCTCCGCCAATCACAGCTGCTATCGCTGAGTGACCTCTGATAATGACCAATAGAAACGAGAAGAGTCAAAGCGTAAAGGTGTATTCTGTGTTTTTTAAATATTATTTTTTGGGGTGTAAAGTGCTGGCCAAATACATGATTGAATGAACTCTCAAATAAAAGCAGAAAACGCCCCGAAAATAATACAAAATGATAAGGAAAGGTGAGCTCAAATATATATTTTTATTAAATAGGATTATTTGCTTTCTTCATAAGAGTGAGGTGAGACTGATATCCATATTCTGCAGGTGTTTATACAAATTATGTTTATTGAGTTTTAAAAGAGTGAAAATATACAATATACAAAAATGTACACCTCTGCATCCCACCCTACCCACCCATATGGGAGACTGGTCAAAAAACGAAGGGTAAAAATAATTAAATTAAGTAATAATAACAATAATAACAGTACTAGTTACAAATTTTGAAGAATATCAATGCAAAATAAATAAGGATTTATGGATTAAAACACCAACCAAACACTCTTTCTAAAACAAAAAACAAAACAAAACAAAAAAATGAATAATAATAATAAATATTAGTAGTAGTATTAAGGGTTTCACATAGCTTCTACTGCCTTATATTACATTATTACCATGTATTACTTGATTTCTGAATTAATTCATTTTGTCACAGAAAAATTTTTGACTTAAAAACCTATATTTCTCAGGTGGTGATCCGGCGGCGGCCGTTGTTCTACACTGTGAACCTGCTGCTGCCCAGTATCTTCCTGATGGTGATGGACATTGTGGGATTTTATCTGCCACCAGACAGCGGAGAGAGGGTTTCCTTCAAGATCACGTTACTGCTGGGCTATTCTGTCTTCCTCATCATTGTTTCTGACACTCTTCCTGCCACCGCCATAGGAACCCCACTGATAGGTAACTGGGATCAATTACTGTTAATCAGCAGTTTGCATTCAGAACAGGATTCCCGGAGCAGCATCAGCTCCTGGTTTTGAAATATTTTACCTTACTTCACCTCTAAATTGATGTGGGAATAGAAAAAGTGAAATAAGGCTGGTAAACTATGTCAGGAGAGTTAAATCCAAGATTGAGCAGCAGCTAGTCAAGCATACAGAGACAAATAAGTGAGGGCAAAACAAGTTCTAAGAGCGCGCTCAGACTAAATTTGAGCACTAATTTCAGGATTTTGGAGGGCTGGAGACTATCTCACCAAGCACTGTAAGGAAGGCATCTTCCCTCTACATCTTAGATCTATAACATTCCCATTATACTCAATTCACCTGATTATTGCAGGAAGCCCAGGCTAACAGACATGCAGTGTCCAAGGTAAAATCTCCAAAATGTGCCTGCACTCAAACCTTCAATCTACTGTGTATGTGAGACACAGACCAAAGCCTGACATTTCAAAAAGCCTGTTGCACTTTCCTACTATTACACACTTTTAAAGAACCAGCGCAGTGCCTGTTTGAGGCGTACTCGTTTGGAGCAGGCCATGGCTTGCAGCATTTTTAAGAACCACTCAACCGATCAATTTTACAATCGACACTGTATTCCCTTGGGCTGTCAGCAATACACTCACCAAGTGTCAAGCTGATGAAGCTGGATGAACAGTTCCTAAATATGCTAAGGACAGTTAGTACACAAATAGACAGACTGACTGACAGATCCCTTCCTTTATAGTTAGATATGTTATAAAGCCTCTACAGCGCCACCTATTGGCCAAATGGACATGAAATCTAAACATGCTCACCCAATATGGTTGCAATAGCCCAAGGCGTTTAAGAGATAATCCTTCAATCGAGTGGATGATGATCAAACACCTTGTCTGATCTTACCTGTAGGTGTGTACTTCGTGGTTTGCATGGCCCTCCTGGTGATCAGCCTGACAGAAACCGTGCTGATTGTGCGCCTGGTCCACAAGCAGGACCTGCAGACCCCTGTGCCCCACTGGGTGAAGTACCTGGTTCTGGAAAGAGCTCCGGTCCTCTTCTGCATCCACAAGAAGCACCGCCTCTGCTCCACACTGTCCTCTCAGGGCGTCGACCTGGAGCACTACAAGGACAACAACTATGGGACTGGTAAGGTACAGGTGCAGGTAGCAGCCTACAACAGTGGTTTTCAGTCTTGTGCCATTAAGGAAAAGGTGTATTCGGATTTTTAATCAAACCAAATACTACAGCAGCCAATTTCCCTGATTACTTCCTCCCTCTGTTTCCCATTCTAATGGCAGTAAATGAAGCTCATTCTCTTTGCTTTAACCTTCAGATCAATGAAAAACAAATTTCCAGGTAAAATAAAGCCTATCCTTGTGCTATTCTGCAGGTCAGTGCACACACCACCACACCTGTGAGATAGGCCAAAGGCTCAGCCACCACGACAGAGAAGGCGGGCTGCTCGGACTGGGCCTGCCCCCCTCCAGGGACCCCACCCCGCCTGTCATGGACAACATCCTGCAGGAAGTGACGGCCATACGGCATTTTCTGGAGAAGAGAGACAGGTGCCGGGAAGTCGCCAAGGAGTGGCTGCAGGTGGGCTACGTGCTGGACGTGCTGCTCTTCAGAGTTTACTTGGTGGCTGTGGTGGCCTACAGCATCACACTGGGCACGCTGTGGTCAGTGTGGCAGGTTGCCTGAGTCCCGCCCCTGTTCTGCTCAGAGGGGAGAGCAGTGAATTCAAAAGGCCAGAGTTATTGGCTCGAGCCCCGTGTAGCTCAGTGGATACAGGGAGGCACTCGCATAGCAATGGAACTGGGAAAGTCTCCTGTGGTTCAGGCCTATATGTACAAAGGTTACCAACAGGGTTTGCCACTATATCCCTACAACTATTATTGGTGATATCATCATTTTTGAGAGTTTTGAAGTTTTACGATGTGAGTGCAGTCTGAGATGTTTTCAGGGCCAACCAAAGGGTATCTGAGATGCCCTAACAGGTAATAATAAAATATCATTTTGGAGGTTTAAAAAGGATGACATGAGTGAAAGCACTATGAGATATTTTTGCTGAGGTAAAGACTAATTGAACAAACAATCTCTCCCTAAAACAAACAAATGAAAATATCCAGTCAAATAAAAATAAAATAATCACATACATATCCTGGTTAAATGTAATAGTATCTGTTAAGTGCAGCTTATCGTTCATATAAAGCACAAATATGAATTTCAATCAAGCCAAAAATGTTTTATTTCAAGAGCCTGAAAAAACTGTAACAGTTTGTTTATATTTTTGTCTGGTTAGAAAGTAAAGGAAGAAATGGTTTCGGGATACAATTAGCCAATTTGAAAATATTGAACAAGGCCACAATATAATGCCTTTAAATCCAACACTGGTAAATAATGAAGGTTAACCACACAATTTGTTGTGATAAATGTAAAACCTGGAGATATCAAGCATGAATGACACAGTTTAAGAATAAAATCTGACTTAGAAACAAGTGAACAGCAGAATATTTGTACAGTTTAATATAGCTGTTATCGCTGTGTAAAACATATATACACATATTTGAATAATGTATTCACATCAATCAATCAATCAATCAATCAATAATTTGTATTAATAAGGTAATAAATGCATACGATGACCTGTTTTGCACCACATGTATATTAAGGAAAGATTTTACTGCATGTCTGCTTTTCTTGAATGTGGAGTTTTTGTGTAGATAGATAAATAATAAACACATATTGTTGATGTATATAATGTTTATTTTAACTTTAAATAGCTTAATCAATATAATGTGTAATGTATCACCTTAAGTAATAAAATCTGCCTTAAACTATTGTGATGTTGAAGAGGATTGTTGTAATTCACAGCCTGGATAAGAGTGTTTTAACAGAGGTGTGCTTCAGTTTGATTTGATTGTGTCTTTAAGAGATGATGTAGTTATATACAGAAAAAGGAATTACATATGCAATTATATTTTAAATAAATGTATTAATGAACATTTTAAACAATGTCCATCAAGTCACTAAATAAAGCATTTACCATCTTCACCTTGCTTTATATGAAAGGCCATAAATGTAGAAATAAATAAATCACATTGAAGTACTTTAAATTATTTATCGAAACTTGTGTCATTATTATGAAATATTATGCAACCATTGATTTCACATTGACTAGCTGCTAAGTAGTGGCATTTGTCTCAACAATTAAAACAGACAAAGAAATTGAATTTATTATAATTTCTTTGTCTTTTATATCAATATTAATAATATTAATATTAATTACAACTGATCACCTATTTTTTTTCTTTATTCATTGATGTAATTCTTCATTTAATAAAGCCTCACTTTTAATTTATTTTTGTTTTCTTACATTTGTCTCACATAGATATCAGTTCTCTCTTTAGTGTTTGCTTTTTCCACTCCCAAGTGTGTATTATGGCTGCAGGGGAGTAAAATAAATATGGTGTAAATATTTTCTACAAAAGATCCATCATCACTCAGCTGGAACAGTAAAAGTTCTACATGGCCTCGTCAATGCAGTATTACAGTATGTGCACAGTCATTTGGCCTTTGCATTACTTTGTGTACAAAATAAACCCATGGAGTGAATCTACTGAACAAATATTTTTAATGGCAAGATAATCCCTGTCCAAAACGAAACACATGTCATTTTAGGCTAAAAATCCACTACACCAATTGAATCATACATTATTAATTGAATCAAAAAGATTAATTTTCATGACACTGAAAAGTTGAAAATATGTGAGTTTTTTTGTGTATGTAATACTAATATGGATGAAACTATAATTTCTGATTGTTATTTTTGACAACTGAAAATCAAGTGTTAAATCCATATAGACACAAATAGCACAACCATGCACTGCTGATCATAAAAAACGGTATAAGAGCCACTCTACTAATCCATCGTGATAACTGCAGTTCACCACAGCAGCCAGAGGATGGCACCATCCACAATGACATCAGCTTTCAAGGTTTTCTCATTCTACCACTGGGACACTTAACATGGCTTAAAATAAAACAGTTTTTCAAGTGAAAATGTCCTTTGAGCAAAATAATGAACAGATAAATAAGATAAATTCCAACATACAAAAACCATTCATGGTGCGTCTCTCCTTGTCCATACTGGGAAATTTTGAAATCTTTCATGAACTTCTGTTGTTATAATGTTCTAAATCCCTTCATCAGTCATGTGTTTAAGCTGGTGTCTCAGCTAAATATTTAAAATGTTAAGTGTCTTTGTCTTGATCATATTTTAAACTTGGCTTAAATCCCTATTTGCAGAAACATTTGCAAAGATTTTTGGTGCATGTGACAATGATTACATGACACAAACAGACACAAATCATGGTGTCTTAACCTGAGGCTCCTTTTTTAATTTATTTTTTTAAGACAAGGAATATTCCACCAGACATCCTCTATTCAAACCTGGATTATGTTTGTACTGTCAAATAAAGAGCCCAGTCTGTTTAAAAAAAAAAAATCAGTTCAATACAAACCTTAGCTTTTAATGTCTAAGAACAAGAAACTTCATCATGATTCCTTTAAAAGAAAAGGCTGGCAACCTAACCAGCCCAGCCTTCAGATATGTGGGTCAAAGGTCAGAGCTGAAACCTCATGCTGGAACACAAAGGCCCTCCACTGTTCATGTTACCATCCTGACAAACCATTCACCAACCCCTGCCCCTTCCTTCCTAATACCCCAAAATAAGATCAAAGTCACACTAAAGCAACAAGTCCAACAAAACCATTCACAATGAGAGTTTCTTTCCCTCTCATTTCCTGTTTTTCCTTTCTGCCAAAATCTTAAAAAAAAAGTAAAACAAATAAATAAATAAATACCAGTAACCACAGAGCTGCCATGTGTTTTGGGTGAATAACTTGGGAGTGAGTGCATGGACGGAGAGGGAAAGTGGAGAGCTGCCTCATTAGTTTCCAATACACTGAAGTCAAGATCTGATCATGTGTGCCAGAGACAGGAAATGAGCAAATATAGTGGCATCACTGAGGCACTTTTGATGTGATGTTTGTTTGTTGGACACGCTGACGGGCTTGTCTTGGTGAACTTTATTGGGGACAAAATTACAGCAACCAGATGACAATAAAAATGTACGACTTACTTTAAACTTCAACACATTAAAGGAATAGTTTGGATTTAATGAGGTGTGGCTGTATGACGTACTTATCCATCGTCATTGTATTACTTACAGTACATGGCGGTCAGCACGCGGCCAATTTGGAGGCACGGAAGCAAAGCAATGTACTGCTGTAAACGGGAAAAACAGCAGCCAAATGTATTTTAGCCACCTAAAAAAATTAATATCACGTGAAGTGTGTGCCGTCAAACAGCCCTTTCGGACAGGGAAATAAAGCAGTTACATTAATCTACAATTACTTCAAAGCCACCAGACCTCATTGACAAAAACATTTATTTTACCTCGCAAAACATAGGAGTCACTGCTGCCCCAGTCAATTAGATAGTTTGCATACTGTGTGACTTTGGTGTTTTAAAGAGGTAGTTAAGATTCACCAAAGTCACACAGTAACACAAATAGACTAACCAATTGAGGCAGAAGCGGACAAGCAACTCCTGTGTTCTACAAAGTAAAATGACTGTTTTTGTCAAGGGAGTCTGGTGGCTTTGAAGAGAGCATAGATAACAGCTTCAGTTTCCCGAAAATGGCTGTTTAATGGTAAGATAAAGCAGTGAAATATTCTAAATATAGTTTTTTTGGTGGCTAAAATGCATTTTCCAGCAGTACATTGTTGAGCTTCTGTGTTGGTACTCCTACCTGCTTCTGCAAACTTGGGACTTTGACTGTCTGACACCACAAAAAAAAAAACAAAGAACAAAACAACTTTAAAAGAACATGTTGGGGATTTTTTTTCAGCAAATTTGCTACAAATCATATCAGTGTAGAGCACATAAAGTGTCATGTGTGACAGCAGGGAGAGTTTCAAAAACTGCACTGGTGTAAAGACACCTCATTGTCAGCGCATTTAACTGCTATTTGTTGCAATTAAAGGATGGTTAAGGCAAGGATTTAAAAAAACTTGTTTTTCACAACCTGTCACACTAGTCTGAATGCAGCATTTAAACCTTATCAAAAATTCTAAAGCTTGTCTAAACACTAAAACCAACCAATTTAAAGAGGTTTTCCTCTGGCAATCAATTATTTTCTCAGCCCTACATTCAGCCTATAAATGATGCCTTTGTTTTATGTTTTATCCTCTGGGGAGCATGTGGAGATGCTGGCCTGATGGTGGCACTACAGGAGAGGTCAGGTGATAATAATTATGAGTCTTTCTCTGGGAACCATGACATGTCATACCAAATTGCACGGTAACCTTGTGATAGTTCAAGAGAGAGGTCAATCCAATGTCGTCTAAAACCAAAGGCCCAGACATACCAAACAAATGTTAAAAGCTGCCTCTTGTTGTCTGTGACTGGGCCAAATATTTGCATATTTGCACATTGAAACTACAGCCAACTAGCACTTACGTTATGCGTCTGCATAACATCAGAGGAAATAACCAGCAGGTGGCAATAGTCTGTATTTGTCATTTAAAAAACAGCCATTTTCACACCACTCTTACTCAGTTTTCTAACATAGGTTAGACAAACCAGGGCCACTGACACTCACTGATGCGTCGACAGTGGCGGTCAGTGGATCGGAAATCATGAAGGAAAAGTCTTTGCAACATCCTGGTCTGAGCAGTGAAGCAAATGTGGAAGTGCCTTCAGCCTGAAATCTTTCAAAAATCCAGCAGGGGTCGACACTGCCGGTTGCAAAAGAAGTCTATTTATCACGAAACAAAATGAGGCTACTTCTCAATTGATTTAATACCTCAGTAAAAATGCTCATAACCAAGTCTTCTTCAAGACAATCTGATGTTTACTGTGTAAATAATGTTTGGAGGATGAATAAGCAGGGTATGATTTGGGGCGTGGCTACCTTGTGATTGCCTTGGTCCATAAACAAAGGTGACGTCACAGTGACTTCGTACATTATTTATGTATGTGAGCTTGAGCAAAGAATCAGACTGATACAGTATGTTTGATCAACTGCTAAAAGCAATGACAGCACAACGAGGGTGGTAAACATGAGCGACACCCTGCCACAAAAAGATTCATCAAACCTTATTCAGGTCAATCTATCAACATGCAAAAGCTGAACATTTTATGTCTTGGTTCGCTTCCTCTTTAATGACAATGATGCCCTGTGTGACAATAGAGGTGCGCACATACGCACACCCTGCATATCTAATGATAGCATTTGTGACCTCTATGGCACAAGAGGCAGAACAGACAAAAGGCAGTCAGGCTTGAAGTGCTGCAGTAGTTACCATTAGCACATCACAGCCAGGTGGTGAGTGTGAAGCCAGACAGCTGAATGCGCTTCGACTGTGAACATTTGTGGAAACATACAGCAAGCTGTCGAGGGCGAGCGGAGGCATTCAGTCAGGTGGTTTAAGATTGTTATGAAAGGATAATTCAAATGAATGTAGATGACATTTTGATTTATTTCATCAGTTTAGAAAATGTTTGCTCTTTGCAGGCATGAGGCGGCCACATTACAACAACTACAATCTACATAACTACCGAGATTAATACACATCTACCTGGGTTTTACACCAGAGGGACAGATGGATATAGAGGCTATAGAGATGTTGAGGAGGCTGTCATTTACATTTTGAACTATAAAACTAAATTAAATTAAATAAAACCTATTCAGCTCAATGAATAATTGTTTTTTTTCTGGTATTTTTTTTTATCATATGAGACTGTCCTCCCCTCAAAACTTACATGTTTTGTTTGTACAGCAGCTTAAAACACCCCGTATGTACATTTGTAGTTAGCAGCACCCTCTAGTGGCCATGGCAATAATGAAGAAAGCGAAGGTGGAAGTTATATTATAGACTGTAAAAGCTAAATGAAAGGGAGGGTGACAGGGCTGGTGTATGTATCAAACAAACCCAGGCATGTGAACCAGGAGACGGGCGTTCATGTCCCGTGAGAAACCAAAAGTCACCTACATGACTACCTCACTCTCATCACTTTGTTTAAACACCCTAAGGAAGTAGAGTTGTCGCCTAAACCTAACCAAACTGCAACCATCTAACAAATGACATATGTGGTCATATGGTTTGCAGGACTTGTTGAATTTACAGACATGCGATGATGATTGCAGGGTAATAGGTAGGCTTATGTTTAATAACACTTTATCAGGCAAAGAACCATATTTGGTAACATCCAAAATGGGATCCCGATGCCTCTGTGTGAGGTGGTAGAACCACATGGATTTCTCCCAGCTACGTCACACTAAGTGACACCATGGCATCTAACCAATCAGTATAATAATAATAATGATAATAACTTAATTGACCTTGATTTGTTGTTATCCAACCCAACACTTGGTTGGGTTGAAATGTTTAATTTCAATTTAAGTGAGTGCCCTATAAAGCGCTACACATACTGCTTATGTTTTAATGTCAGATCTCTATTTGACATAATTCACAGCTAGTTTAGGTGAAAACCTGTCAACACCATGTTTCTTGTGCTTCAGTGCAAGTGCATTTAATTGAATGTGAACCTGATATAATAGTACTGAGAAATAAATGTGTGTTCTGTCTTTAATATAACTAACCCAACTATTACATAAAACAGCAGGGATGTAATGACTTTATTCTGAAGGATTACACATGTTTACATAGAAATTAAAGTTAGAAAATAATTGAATGGCACTGAAGCTGTTGGTGTTTTATTTTCACTGGACTGAAACACTTAAGAGGTTGTAATTCATCACACCATTAAACAATAAAGTATTTTTGAAGTAGTAGCAAAAGTGCTGTTCAAAATTAAAGAGCAGATCAAACACACGCACCTACAAAAGGATTTTTTTTTGTGTTGGATCATACGGCTACCTTCTGTTCTCTAAAGACTTGAGGAAACAAATAGCGAGCCAGAAAGAGTGCTAAGACAGACAGCATGAAGTCCATTTTTTATTTTTTTCTAACCGCAGATTGAAAGTATACAACTGAACATCATGATTTGATTTTTATTATGAGACTCATAAATAAAAATACAAAATAATTCCACTACAAAAACAATCTACTGTTAGTAGGATGTAAAAAAAGAAATATTCTTTATATTTTCACTATCAAAGGCACAACATTGACTTTAGTGACAACATGGAGAAGAGAACCTGCAGCATTAAATCTTTTATTTTTCCTTTTTATTTTTTTTTCACACTCCATCAGAGAACACTGAAATGTTACAAAGAGAGGTGTCTGATTCTACATGGAAAGAAACAAAAAAGAACAACCTCTATATCAACAGACGGTGGCTATAGATTGGTGGCACAGCTCAACAGGAAACGTACTGCCACGGAAAAAAAAATAGCACGTTGTCGCTGGAAAAGACAAAGGACCTTTGCAAAGCTCTAATGCAAATTTCAAAAAATTATACAACCGACAACAATAAGAGAACAAAATAAAGAAAATAAAAAATAATAATTGGGCACCTTCTAAGATTAGGCTAAGATTAGGTGCTGAGGTAGACAAAAACTATAACAATTCAAATCATAATAAAAACACTATTTTCTTAATACAGAGCAACTTGACTGGCACTTGTGCTGTCACAACAATGGAGGAGAGAAGTAGCACAGACAAGCCAGGGAAAGACAGAGAGAAAAGCTTTGTTACATAAAAAGCTTTGTTATGCTTGGTCCGACAGGGCAATTGGTCCTCAGTGCTAATATAAAAAAATACAATGTCTTGGTGCTTTGTTACTCAAAACAGTTTTTAGTCTAGACCTCGATGGCACATGCATTGCAACACTGCATGAAATGGCTACTTTGTTCTAGAAACACCACACCAAAACACAGAGTGCCAGCTCCAGGGATGCCATGATTCCTCTCTGACGAATTTACCATCCCCTTCTAAATGCATTTCGTAGAAAAGAAAAAAAAAAAGTACTTTAAAAAAACTGAAGCAAAGCACAAGGGGAATACCCCAAGTGCCAACCTACCCAAATGGAGGTTTTCTTTCTTTTATTTTTTATTCTTTCAAGAGCAATATAAAGTTCTCATCAGCAAACCTGTTGCTGACAAAAAATAAGAAAGAGAAACAATAGAATAGACAGTCTGAGTGGAGAAGCAGACTTGGGCTTAATTTGCTTGCAGAAAAACAATTTCATGGAGCAGATTTTGTCCCGACAGTCTGTGCAAGTCTCGCCACTGGCAGCCTGTGCGGATTCCAGTAAATTTTCCCTATGCTTTGTTTTGTGTCGCTAAATAAATGCTTTTGGGTGCCAATCACAGCGTTCGGCCTAAGAAAAGAAGTGAATGCAGAATCCCAGTTGCTATTTCAATAGCATTAAGGGTTTATTGCAGTCCTTGAAAAAGACGCCCTGCTCTATTCAGGATTAAAAAAAAAAAAAAATCAGGTCATTTTCGAGCGTCATGACATCCCTAGGGTGCTGGAGACACCATTTTTATTTTCTTCTGAAAGTACGGAAACTAAGCAGATATAGATGGATATTTTTGTTGAACAAATTCCATTTTTAGGCACAAAGATAGTACAGAAACATCGGAGGAACACTGAGGGAAGAACTATATCGATGCCAATGTATATAGATATTTTTTCCAACATAGAGAAAAAAAGTGGCATAGAGTATCATTTTATTTTGTATCTGATCTGATTAGTGCATTTTTCCACTTAAACACACACACACACGCACGCACACACATAGTTACACACGCTTTGACGCACTCTTTCACCCGCACGAAAAGAGTAGAAAACATTCAGAGGACGATGATAGGAACAATGTGACTGATCAGGTCTTGCATTGTGGTGGTTCAGACTGAGCCGTGACTGGGTATATTATAGTGGGTGGATATTATATGAGGGTGAAAAGCCCCTCAGCTCACAGTGTTTGAGAATAAAATGGCAAGACACCACGGGACATGCCATCCCTTCTTCTTCTTTTTTTTTTCAAATACAAAAACAAAACAAAAGACAGGTTGACAGTCAAGTTTGATTGAAAAATTGTGAATGACAAGTACTAATTGATCGGTTTGGCAGCGCCCCCCTGCCGTCCCGTATTTTATCATCTTTTTTTTTTTTCTTTTTTTTTTCTTAACTTTGTCACATACACACACACTCGTAAAATTTGTGGCGGATAGATTTAGTCCTTCACCTACAATGCAATTGACATCCAGAAAGCAACACTTATTATTACAATATGTTCACACACGTTTTTTTGTCCAACAATATCAAAGAGGAGCAAGGCAAAAATGATTCACACCCAGAGAGAGAAAAAAAAAACAGTTAAAAAAAAGAAATACAAATATTTGTGCCCTGCTGTAACCCTCCACAAATGGAAAAAGGACTGACACTGAATACAAAAATATCACAATTTTTATATATCAAATTGCCTCTGTTGGCTCTTGTTCAGGAATACGCTCATTTCTCAAGAGAGCTTGTCAGCTGAGAGAATCTCTATTTTTAACCTTCTGGTTTGTCGTTTTTTTTTGTGTTTTTTTTTCTTTTGATTACCACTTGCAGTTCCAATTGTCCAACGCACTCTGCATCACTGCAAATATGACCTGTCCTGGGCGGTTCAGCGCTTTTTGATGAACCTTCTTTTTTTTTTTTTCACATTACAAAACTACACTTCTATTCACATATTTTCAAGTTTTAATTCTTGTTTTTAAACCCTCTTAAAAAGCAATAGTACTTCCTCCTATCTGCCGTATCCCTCTTACTCATCACTTAAGGCTTCAAAATTGCTTTTTTTTCTCTGCTCTTCTGTGGTTGGAGGTGCAGGGGGAGACTATAAGAGAAGAATAAACATCCATTTGAATGACTTCCCAGATCCTATTAACCTCTACTTTTGTTATCTCTTACGCTTTTATATACATTTTGCTTAAAAACACAGACAATCATAAATCAACTTTTGAAAAAAAAAAAAGAAGCATGAGATGAAGTAGCAATGATGAAATAATGCAAAACACAAACACACAAAAATGTGCTTTTGCCAAAAAAAAAATGAAAACAACTTAGAGGTAGCTTTTATAACAAATGACCAAACCTTCCGGCTCTTTAACAAGCGGGGTTAATAATACCAAGTTTGGTAACAAGTAATGCACAAAGAAATACACAACATTAGAAAAACAAAAAAAATCTCTTCACCGTGGCACTTAATTTTTTCTGCGTACACATTGCTTCATCATGTCGTGCAATGCATCTTTTCGACAAACACACGAAAAGTGTACAAATGAAACAAAAGGGAAAATTAAAATACACAAGCAACATGAGGTCACAAAACGAGGTAATTCAAGTACGATGTGTTGAGATCAAACTCAAGGTCAATAATAACAACATCAACATCAACAACAGCAACAACAACAACGACGACAACAACAACAGGAGACGAGAGAGACGAAGCGCAGGGACAAAACCACAGAGCAAGAGTTGATTTATTCTGTCGTCTTACTGGTCGCCCCCTAAGCTGCTGGGCAGTGTCTCGTCCTATCAGTGATTTCCCCCTTTTTCCACCAGCCATTTGGATATGTGATCACCACGGTAACGCTGTGACGTGCACTGATGCTTATTGAAGGTTCAACCTTAATACCTGTGGCTGCGTCTGTCATACAGGTGTAATGCTGCATTTCAGAGCCGTCAGAAAGTCCGTGATTCCCACCTCCTTCTCAACAAAATGAGACATTCTCAGCCTGTTTCCCTAATTATTTTTGTTCCTTTTACCTGTTACACTATTCAATAAATCAAGCTTATTTTGGTGTGAGTTGCCAAGTTTTATAATGTCAATACAATTGAACTCTATGGCACTTTGCAGGTGGTGCTGAAAGTGTGATGTTTATATTTTAAAAACTCTGCAGCAAAGCCTCTTTCCAGGTATCATGACCCGATTTCCTTCTTTCTACTGACCTTTGTCTGCCAACCATATATAGCTCCGGTAGAAAGAAAATAGTTCCTACATGAAACTGCTCACAAATAGGTCTGTGGATTATCGTGAGTAAATGGGTTATGATTCCTGGAAGGATGGACATTTTCAGCTGTAATTTGAGATCCACAAGCTGAGTGCCATAAACTTCCATATTATATTAATATATATAATGTGAAGGCAGACTTCTATACATCCAACACTCAGCAACTCACATCAAAACAATATAGATTGATAAATAGCACTCCAGATAAGAGCACACTTTATATGATAACAGCCTCTTTAACACAGCCTCTGTAGTGAAAGAAATCAAAGCAGATATATTTGAAACATAATATCTGTAATATAAGTACAGGAAAGGACCCCCAGATATACACGACCTGCCTTTAGGTCCTTGTTTCTGTTAATGCTGCATAATCTCAAACAAAGACACAGTGGATCTGAGGCTTATGGGGCCCCTAGTGGACTGGGGCCACAGCCTGGACTCACTGTACACAATGAAGTTTGAATTTGACGATCCCATGATATATGATCTGTTCCAGCCCTTCCGTCTATCAGAACATCTGGTGGTGAACGACGATGCATATTTCAAAGGTAACTTAGCATTTAGAGCTGCTAGCTAGCTAACGCATGAGCAGCATCTGATGTTTGATGGAGGGAATCTGAACCGATGGGACGGATGGAGACTAATAACCTCCGAGGTGTGAATTATAGCTTTCCGACTTCCAGTGAAAGGCAGCATTAACCTGCTACGTATTTTGACAACAGCCTGGTGCGAACCTGACTCACAGTCATTCACATTCATGTTTTGATGCCATATAACAGTCTTCAACCTGCCGCACCACCTCCCACAAATGCGAAGGTGTGCGGCTAAGGCATTCCCAGCACTTCTTCAACATTCACAACGAGCAGTCGAAGTCACAGGACTCCCACGGGAAGCAGCCTTTTCCTGTTTTTTTGTTTTCCATCACTGTGGTGAATGGACAGATCTGTTGTGGTGTTACAAAGTGTTACTGTTTATGTGTCAGTTTGTGTAGCTCATCATTAGTGTGAGATGATGACAGTCATCTGGTTAAATGTACATGGATAAAAGCAGTCCAGTTATCTATTGCTGAGTATGTGGTTATGCTGGGTTTAACGTGGTATACTGTGATAGTGGAGTTATGATTTCACGAGAAAGTAAAGAACTTGCGGACATCAAACAGAGACTGTTGTCGTAATTCATTTTACCTGTGCAATCAAGCCATGATAAACTACGCTGCAGAGCTAAAAAAAAAATACATGATGAAAAAGTGACACAAGTTTGCTCTCTGGGGAGAAGCGCCGCGGGCCAGTGGTGACTCCACCTTCTCCAGCCCTCATCTGACAGAGACGCAGAACCAGGAAGACTACTGAGAAAACTGAGGCTTCCAACAAAAAAAGCAGCATCTTCCCCCCCAATAACAACCAAGCCGGAGCTTAGTTTGCAGTATTTCAGCGCTCCCATTCATCCAGTTCAACTGTTTCATCTACTGCATATGCCTCCCGGCTCCGCTGCAGATTCTCAGGGGCTATCTCACCGCCGCCGCTGGGATCTGAAGGATCTCATGTATGGACAGGTTATACTGACAGATTTGTGTGAAAATAGGGGCAACTTGTCTCTTCTGTGCAGGCAGGAATAACAGGAGGTTGCAAAACAGATGCATCTCCCTTTGGGGATGGAAAGGATTAGGGGCATGTTGACCCAAAGTAGGAGTGTGCGCTTATTTGTTTAGTGAGGTGAAACTGTCAGAAAATATGTCTCCACCAAGATAACTGTGTTGTTGTTGTTGGGAACTCAAATTACATTAATTTGTCATGTAATCCAAACTAGTATGACTAAGCAAGGTGAACGTAAACAAACAAATACCTAAGTATATCTAAAAAAAAAACAACCTTTCCTTGTTTGGATCAGACATGGAGTGATGGAGCGGATGTGCAGGTTCAGATAGCCCCTTGAGAATCTGCTTTCTCACTCGCAGCAGCGTCCAAAAAGTCACATCCTTGCAGCTCGCTCGCTTTACGGCGCTGCATGAAATGACCTGAAACAATAACACAGTTGCAGATGTAGTGAATGACCCGGTGAATCCGAACTATGGTGGAGAATCTCTCTCCGTGTCCATGTCTTCCTCTTCTTAGCACTTTTGTCCCACCTTCACCACCCTTTTACCCCGTCGGTCGCTGCCGCCGCCGCCGCCGCCGCCGCCGCCGCCGCCTTTGCATGAAAAGTAAAAAGAGAAAACAAACCCTCTTGCTTTCGGGTCTCTGCCGTTGACATTCCTAAATCGTCAACCCTCCACCACAGCCTCCTACCTGCTCGATTACATTCCCCTTACCTCTCAACCCCGCTCCCACCCTCACACGCTCCCCTCCCTCTCTTCATTGGCTCCCCCGGCCTCAGACATAGCAGAGGTACAGGTAGGTCTTCTCTATGCGCCAGTCTGGGGGGATGTCTTCGGGCTTGTGGCCTTTCATGTGCTTCTGCATGGCTGACAGGCTGGGGCAGTACTCCAGGCAGATGGTGCATTGGTAGGGCGAGGCGCCGTTGTGGGTGCGCAGGTGCTTGATCATGGCCGAGTAGTCCCTGGATCGCTGGTGGCACAGCTTGCACTCGAATGGCTTCTCACCTAAGGATGATAAGGGTGGGGTTGAAGACAACAATTATGTCAGCCAAAGTGCCATTCAGTGACAGTGTTATGCCCTTGTTGAGGCGTGATGTGCCTGTTAAACAGGAAATAAATGCGTTTGATACCAAAATCAATTGAAACACATGGGAAGGAAGTATTAGTCTGTGAGGCTGTCTGGTAAACACACCGTGTTTGACTTTCAGATTCTTTTAATACATGTGGAAATTCACCTATTTCCACAAATACCAATAATATCCTTAAAGAGTACACTAGTAGAACTACCTTGGTAGATCAGAGCTTCATTGAGAAGCCCATAGCAGCATTATCATTTTATCAAATTTCTATGGTAATTGCATAATCATTACAACCTGTGTGTTATTTTTGTAGTTTTGGCCAGAACTCCTATTCATTCATTTATTTATTTATTTATTATTCTTCAATTGAAAAAAACTGAACAACAAATACACAAAAACTCCAGTGGAAGAGTGCATAAAAGAATTTGCAGCTTGAAATGGTCGTCAGTCTCTAATAACTCTAATCTAATTGCATGCAAGTTTGTTTCTGCAACCTTGGTCGCCATTATAACATGCTTCTCAAATTTAAAGTGGGTATTATAAGACCTGTTCAATACTTTGTTAAGTAGCTGCTTTTCACCTAGCCCTTGAAGAAAAGAGAACTGATGCAGTTTCTTAATAGAGGACTGTGAATGATATTACAGCTGCGTGGAAACTGACTAAGTGGCTCCATCAGATACACACAGACTCACCGGCCACTTTATTATGTAGCAGGGCCACCTAATAAAGTGGTCAGTTGGTGTATAACTGCATCACCTGCATAAGTCTGAAAACCTGCTTCAAGACGTGACATCTGGACATCATTTCATCTGTGATATTACTGGCCAAAGCTACTAAAATAAGATCAACGGTGCAGTCCAATAAAGCTGTGCAGACCGAGGATGATACAATGCTGTTTGTTGACAGACTGCAGCATGTGAAACCTGATGTGTGTGAGGTAAACATTCGGTGTCAGAGCTTCAGGAGCAAAGAATGTCCCATCACCATTAATTTAGCGACCACAGATCCCACCATGCTGACCCACAAGAAATTCTGGTGTTATGATAATTGGACTGTGCACACAGTAAGTGACAAGCAGAAACCCAGGAGCAAAATCCCAACTGTGTCCTGAACAGCAGTGTGCAGTGGTAGAAAACCACACTTCCTCTCTTTCCAGCTGCCCTCAATAATTGGTACAGCTCAAAAAGAGAAGGAATAATAAAAGCATAAACGTGGTAGTCGGAGTTTGTTCACCTCTGAGAGACGGTGTGAACACACAGTGCATGTCAGGTCCATCAAGCTATCCCTCTGGCAGCCAACAAATGATCTTCTAATTATTCTTGTGGTTGAGGGGATAGAAATTCTTTGTGTTCAGTTGTTATCAAGTCTCATTACCGTCTTTATTAAAAAGACCCCACTGTATTGGGAGTTTGAAGCGATTCAGGGCTTTTTTTCACATCGTGCCGTGCAACAGAAGAAAATGAAAAAGAGATGTCCTGCTATTTTATTGAATGTACAACTATAAAATGTGGCAACAGAGGCTTCTCAGACCACACAGAGGGCACTTGCTTATGATTTTTAATATCTACTCTCCTTAGATCTCCTCCTGAAAACGACAAGAAGACACAAGTTATGATGTCATCAGTTATGATGTCATCAGTTAGGAGTTATGACCTCAGAGTGACGATGACATCTACGCAAATAGATAATTAAATCATGGGCGAGCGGGGTCATTGGATGATATGTCAAAATGACACACAAATTTCTATCGCACATTTTTTTTTTAATGTAAGTTAGTTTGTGATTTAAAAGAAAAATCAGCAGTTGAATCGTAATATTAACACCATTTTTTTTTTTATCCTTGCATGTAAGATTGAAGTTGTTTTGTATATAACATCTGCTTTATCATGTGGTGGTTCAAAACAGACAATTATTTTAGAGAATGACCAGAAAACATGCAATATTGTGATATCACTCGATGTTATCAACACTGGTAGAAGTGATGGACAACACAGTGAAAACTAGAAGGGCACCAGGAGAGCTCCGCCAAGGCCGTTCACACAATGTTAACAGTGTGAAAAATAACTTGTGTGTCTGCCCTGTGATTTAATAGCTCTTCCTCTGCCTTCCTTATTACACCATTTCAAGTTTCATGAAAATCGCACCAGTTGTTTTTCCTGAATCCTCGCTGAAAAGCAGACAGACCAACAAACAAACTGAACTGAAAACATAACCTCCGTGGTGGAGATAATAAGAACTGAGTCATAATAAACCAGTTTCGCTCTAACGGTGAGAATACTCACATGGACCTGCAGTGCTAAAGATAAGATCTGAATGGGCTAAAAGTCCAGGAATATGTGATGTTTAAATGTCTGCTATTTCTTTTACGAGCCACATTTAATCAATTTGGAACATTACACAAAATACAGCTCGGGCCATGGAGAACTCCTGAAGGTGTCATAAATCAAAGTGTGCCGCTGCTTTCTTGCTGTGGGGGGCTGCTATATTCAAGAAGCACATTTCAATTCAGCAACAGCAGCCATCCTAAATGTGCTAATGATTTGAGTGATGGCAGGGAATAATCCACCAGCGCTCAAGCCGGCAGACGCAAATTAGACATGTAAATGCTGACCTTTACCAATGGCATTTGAAATGAGCTGTCGGATGTGATCTAGCCCAACGCTCGCTGTCACCTTTCAGCTGGAGCCTCGCACGTGTGTGCTGGCAAAACGGGCGGTCTCATGCATCCGCCGCTCGCTCTCTTGTCCTTTTGGAGCCCTGGTTAACCTTGACCTCTGCGGGGGCCGGGTCACGCCGCTATTCAGCCAATAAGTACAGTGTTGTGGGTCGTCATGTGTCGCTCTGCTGCAGCGAAGACACCTGCATTATGTCCATATTGATAACCAGACTGTAAACAGGATCGCCTCAAATAACTAGCTAATAATGAATTGCAAATGGGGCCCAGGTATTGATCCGCCATTGGCATTTGGGATGTGTGGAGAGAAGGGGGTGGCGGGGGGGTTAGGTTGCCAATGTCGATGATTCATCAAGCAGCTCCCTTTTGTGCGAGGTGGCCTTTGACTGTGAGCTTGTCACTTGCTCTTGTTATCTGCTGTTGCTCTCCGGCTTAACGCAAAGCCCCCTCCCCCACACAAAAGGGGAAAGGGTGGACGGGGGGGAGCCAATTATTGGACAGGCTGCCTTGATAGTGTGGCTTAACAGCTGGCTTATTGAATGGGAGATGGGAGGGTGCTGCTGTGTTTGTGTGTGTGGGTGTGTGTATTAGAGAAAAAGAGATGGTGAGGAAACATAAAGCCTTGGCTGCGCGCCATCCTGGTGAGCACTCGTGATATCCTCACTCAGTCTGCTACGTAGCGTGCACTCATTCTCCAGGGCACCCAGCTTATCACTGTGTCAACATCTTTATGGGGCTCTAAATATACTGGGATCAATACAAAGTCTTCTGAGACATTCATCTACTGTATCACAGCAACAAAGATATTCATCTGGTCTGGTCTGTGCCTTGCAACTTGGATTTCCTACCACACAGTGCTTTAAACAGGCACCAGAAGCTGCATCAATATGTTCCAACGCTGCGTTATTATGATGGGCAATAACATATTATGTTGCACTCATATCACATTAAGGCGAAGTGGTAAAATGTGAAGATATATCACTGCTACAATATCAAAGTATTTTTAGTTGGATAACAATATTGGTTTGAGAGTTAGAAAACCAGCATGTAATTACTGAATATGAGGGTCAACATGTGAACCAAAACATGTTTAAATGACACAAATATTGGTTTTTGGAAATATGCTTCCTGACTTTCTTTCTGAGAAAGAGACGATAAATATCAGTCTGTGTGCTAAGTCTGAAGCTCCAGTTATTAGCTTAGCTTAGCATAAAGATGGGCAGTTCAGTTCACAACGTATTGTTTTGTGATTCTCGGCAAGAAACTTGTAGTTCTTGCTCTGATGCACCAATTTTTGTGGGTTTGTAAGATATTATAGGGGATGAAAAGTAAGTTGTTACTGCAATTGTTTGATTATAGCGCTGAAGTTGCCTGTTTCAAGAAGTACTTTCACATGAGCAAGACACAGTGGTATTTGTCCCGCCCCTTCTTGACTGTGATTGGACGTCTGGATGAAAAGCAACCATGTTTCCACGATAAATGTCTGCATTGTCATTTCTGCAAACACATAAATGTTTTACCTCTACATTTTTTAAAACACAAAAATGTTAATTGTTAACATTTATTAATTGCTGCAACCCAACATGACGACCACGCTGCAAGCATGTGACAGTAAATTTAGTAAACACTTTAAAACCACTTGTTCAAGGTAAAGTTAAAATAAGAAAACAGGGTTATGCTTAAACATCACTATGGTTGCTAATCAGCATATCCTATTTTGGTTGTTTGGTCTCTATACAGAAGTGCAAAAATAACAGATGGCTGTTTTAGAGGGAGTAACACTGTGAAACAGTCTTGGCAAACAAAACCCTTCATCACTGTGAGGTTGCCAGGTTCGGCACCATTGTGCCTGTACAGAGACCAAACCCCAGACCTCTGCTCACTCATCTGGCAACCTGCGCTATATCTTGAGATGCTCTGGGCAAAAGGATAAAGAGTTATAAATCAAAGAATATTTCCAGCACATAACTCCCTGTAAGACCATAAACACTTCCCAATCCTTTGATCATCAACATCAATAAACGGAGCGTTTTTCTCTTCAAACTGCTTCTGGTCGACACAGTACCTGTGTGCACACGGTAGTGGGTTTCCAGCTGGTGCTTGAGGCTGAACTTCTTCCCACAGCCGTTACATTCATAGGGCTTCTCCCCGGTGTGGATGCGTTTGTGGCCCTTCAGCGTGCTCTCATCTCGGAAGCAGCTCCCGCAGAACTCGCACTCGAATGGATGGTCCCCTGCTGAAATGTGGAGAAACAGAAACAAAGCTGACTTCTTCTGCAGACAAGATCGAGTTGTGAAAACACTTGTTGAGCAGGTGTGAAAACACAGAGTGAAAGGCAGGATTAATTGATTGAGTACGAGGACAAAAACAAAAAGCTTTGCTGCAAAAATGTATCTGAATATTGTTAAAATCTTAAATCAATTTTCAAGGCAAACTAAAAATATGTTTAAGGTTTGTTGGCTCTCACAAGCAGCCCGACTATGGTTGGATGGTTAAAACCACCCAAAAACACAAACACACTCTGGAACCTGAGGGAGAAACATTACCGAATGTTTTGACTGATTATTTTGGTGGGTTTATGCGCAACGCCAGAACAATAGGTGTTTATGCTCTAATGGCTATCCACTTAACGGCTTTAATACCAGCAGACAATGTAATCCATCTTTTGTCTCCGCTACAAATCACCTGCACTGTTGTTTTACTTTGTGTAAAAATAATTGTAGCCTGTCATGGCTGTTCCCTGGCCATGAGATGTGTTATTGACCAGCCAGTCCCACTCTCACAATGCGTTCATAAATTACCTCACTGCCGCACTGAATATGAATATATATATTTTTACCCTACAGTTAAATTTCACTGATTCTATTTCAGATTTTCATCTTCTACTGAACTGTTGACATCTGTTCTTTAACACATAATTCCATTGTTTGCCTCTAGGGGTCTCTCAATCAAAACAATAGACCGAAGTATGTTCTAGAAATTAATGAAAAACAGTTCTTTGATGAGGGCTGTCAAAGATTCACAGATTCAAGGAAATTTAGCAGCCAATCAATGTCCTCTATCTGTTTTGGTTTTAATATTGTATGTAAGCACAGCAGGCCGACACAGCAGGAGCCAGAAAGGGGGCGTTGGGTTGTTTCATGCACTTAATTTGGATCCCCATCTTGCTCTAAATGAATAACATCACAGTTCACTTGGAAGAAGACCGAGAGCCGTCATCCTTCTCTCTAATCAGCCATCTCTCTCAATGAAACTCTCAATGCGGCAAGTTCAGATACAGTGCTGAAAACATGTATATTTTGACTTCAACTGGTATAGTGTTGCAGGTTGGTGCACTTAACCTGTCAAAGCTTTACACGAATGTGATGACTGTAAATTCACTGTAAATGTTGTTTTTTTTTAAACTTCAGAGCTACAAAAAGCTCACAAAAGCTCATTTTGATGACATTTTACTGGTAAGCATTTGCACATGACGTCCAAGACATGGAGTAATAATAATGGACTTCAGAAGGATGCTAAGTAACTAGCTAGCTTATCCTTTAGTCCAACTGAACACAAGACATTTTTAAGCAATAAAATGTTTCAGTTAACTTTGATGAAGTGAAAACACTGTAAGAGGGAAAAGTTTAAAGACGAAATCACACAGTGGGCTGTGTGGGAGACTTGTCAATCATAAGATAGCCCCGCCCTGGAGCATAACCTGCTTTATTGTCTATTTTACTCTAAATTTATAAAATTAACATTATACTTGATTAAAGAAGACTTGAAACTATAGTGACTAAGACCATAAACTAATAATGAGAATGTTTACTGAAGGAATGAATCTCGTGAGACTCTGAATTTTTTTTTTTTCAACCGGTGGAGTCGCCCCCTGCTGGTCGTCAGAAAGAATGCAGGTTGATTGTTAATTTTTTGTTTATTTGACATCAGTTAATGAACAGGCGAAATTTGATCTCCATTTTAGTTTTGAGTAAACTGTCGGGCAGAGTGACTTAAAGGATTTATATGTTCATTATTACATATTTAGGGTAATAGTTTATTCATAGTAGAAGTAGGTTTGTACGTATGTTTGCATAAAGAATGCTTCTATCCGCCTTTACTTTCACTGCATTACCCCACTGATAGTATAATGCCTGTTTCTATTCACGGCTGCTCTGTCAGATGCTTTCACACTGGGTAAATGTATTCTCACTTTGTATTTACAGAGCACCACATTTCCATTCTGAGACATTAGACTTATTCCAGACACCCAGCTGGTGGTGCATGTACAGTATGTGTGCCCTCTGAAATGAAAATGACAACAGGCATCACATTCTTTTCCTCGGGCTGCCGGAGCGCAGGTCCCCACAGGGCAGCTGTAATGGATATTCAGATGTCAATGATCAGGGATATTATGATTTGCAGGAGGCTCTCAACAGCAGTCCAAAGACTAATTGTATTCCCGTGTTTGATGAGGAGCTGCTCCTTGCGTCATTTGCCTCCCCCCCGTGGGTTACACTCTCCAGCCAAGTAATGTTGTGGATATTTATTAATGTATTTCACTCCACCGCTGCAGGTTTAAGTCACCATCAATGACCTATGCCTTTCATTATCTGCCTGTCCGAGCAGCAACGTGCCAGGGAATAAATTGCATTTCTCGTTATGTGCTGCTGCCGCTGCCCCGCTGTTAGGAGACAATTCCACTTCCATCGTGCATATTTTATTTAACATTTTCTGTCTGTGTATACAGTATGTATGTGTTTATTTGATTTATTTAGGAGGAGAGGTAAAAAGAGGGATGAGAGAGGGATGAGAGATGGACACCCCTTAAATGTCGATCACATCCTAGGTGTGCTACACTTTCATGGAAGAAACGCTTTCTGTGCCTTGTGATGTTGG
>CAFUXE010000591.1:929735-946176 GCA_903364295.1 Serranus cabrilla | reverse complement strand
CACAGCCCCTTCCACCATCACACACTAATGGTGTATTCGCCTGACTTGTAAATAGGGCCGACTGCTCTCATCTCACTGCCTTTCGTTTCAAATATTTATCCGTGAGCCGGTGAGCTAAATCGGCTCTGACAGTGAGACTGTTATTTAAGGTCGCAGACAGGCGGCTGGGTGAGAGAGAGAGAGAGAGAGAGAGAGAGAGAGAGAGAGAGAGAAGAGGAAGAAAAAAAAAACATCCATCCCTCGCCAGTGAAATGGGATTCATTTCCATGTGTTCATATTCTGTCATGGTTACGGGGTTTTTTTCTCACTGAATAGCAGCATCCGTCAGGCTACCTCTGCTCCCTCGCAACAATGTATTAGTACCCCGGCCTCGCCTCAGTAGAGAGCCAGCACTGAGAGAATTACTAGTGGACTGGAGAAAAAACAACAACAACAAAAAAAACAAAAAAACCCCACACTCACTGTAAATAAGCTGCGTGTGACTGCTGCAGAATTCACTCTGCGTTGACCTGAATTAATGCTGTTTATTCAGCTGAGCTAAAGCAGCAATGGAACCGGGGAGGGATAACATCATTCACTCTCATTTCCTAAAATACAACATGGCTTTTTACTTTCTACTATGCTGTAAGCTATATTTGTCAATGGAAATCCTTGTCGTGGGCAAGAGTGTAAGATTTTTGCAGGTGTTTTTTCTGCTATGTCTTTAGACTACTCACTCCTTTCACGGCCAGTTATTTTACTATCCGTTCACACCAGGGAGGGAAAAAACCTTTTCTATTGGAAAGCCTAAAGAAATTTACAAGAAATATTTGTAGAGATGAACCAATATGGGATTTTTGATGCCAATACTGATTTTAGAGGGGAAATATTCATTGATAACTGATATGGTGGCCGATATAGTACTATCATTATTATTTTTTTTAGCTTGAATGAAAATTGACCTTTTTTATGTGGATTGTGCACAGATTTTTCACCACTCTGCAAATGTACACAGAGAGCTACTTTCTCAAAAATAAAAGGTGATTAAATAATATTGTTATACATTATTATACATATACAAAAAACAAGGTTTGACATTGTCAGCCAATTAAAAAATGATAACTCGGAATAAAAGTAATAAATAGGAATAAAATAGATAACTTAATAAACATAATTACTGTTCAGTGCCAGTGAATTTCTGACTATTAAAAATTAATAGCTAACAATATCTCTAAATAACAGCAAGTAACATTTTCTGCATTACATATTTTGATATTTTGATACTGATTTGCCTTTGATAGGCAAATATCGGCCAATAATACCTGTCAGCTGATATATCTGTCAGGCTCTAAATATCAGTGAGAAGAAAACAAGAATTCATATAATTGTTTGAGCTCAATATTTGTACATATATCCAAGGCTAAAGGTATTCTGTGTGGCTCATTAGATATTTAAAAAACATAAAGCTTGAGGGGTTTCTAAGAAATGTGACTTTCAAATGTGAAATTACCTTAAATATGGCTGTGTGATTTTTTTTAAGCCAAGATCTGCATGTAAATAAAATGTTATGTGTGATTTAAATGGAATAAATACATACTTCTAAAATGTTTTATTACTCCAGTGCAACTGACCCTCTTCCACACAGGGCCTCATTATCAGGCTAAACTCTTCCCCACATCAGCTGATACTGGGTATTAGTGGAGAATATTCCCATAAACCCAAACAAAGCTAAAATTAATCATTATACCAAAATCCTCCTACTACACAGTGAACCTGGAGCTTTGCTCGGGGAATCTGGGACCCCGGGGCAGACGGTAATCTAGCCTGGCTATTATGCAACATAATAATAATAATAATAATAATAATAATAATAATAATAATAATAATATCAGAATCTGGTTTATTGCCAAGTGGGTTTGCACACAAGGAATTGTACTTGATATTTCGTGCAGAGACAGGAAACATAAATGTAGAATAGAAAGAATCACAATACAAAATAAAAGAGCTAGGCAATAATGTGTAAAAGTATATTCTAGGTAGACAGTATGAAGAATAAAAAGAATAAGCAATGTACAGAGACCTAATGATGTGTTTGTGTGGCGCATATAGACAGATAACGAGGATGCTAATGTAACATGTAGCGTCTATGGAGGGAGCATTAGGAGTGTGTGTCAGTGGGGGTCCTGGGCCTTGGTGCAGAGGCGAGCTGCAGCTGGGAAGCAGGAGGAGTGCTTCATAACACTGTGTCATAATATTGAGACTGTCTTTAACATCAGGTTGATAGCAATTTTGTGGCGGCCATATCAAAATATTTGCAGCTCAAAAACCTCACTTTAGTTACCAAAAACCCTGCAGTGGCTCGTCTATCTCATAACACAGCAATTAATGCTACGCTAAGATATTAATGCCCTAACTCATTTCAAAAAGGATTAAACAAAATCTTTAAAATGACACCAATGACTTGGGGACTCCCAATCCTTTCTGCACTGTCTGCTCGGCTTTGTCAGTAGTTTGGTAGCACCAGAATCAATTCATGTGTTCTCTTTTGAGACACAAATGGTGATGCAAGTTCACTGCAAATTCTAGCTTGAGCATGACCAACAGAGTAATTCTCTGACCGGAGATGCTGCTGCAGCATTGCACTGGTGCACCTGAGGCCATGATGTAAATTGGGTTGGACCGGGAGTAATGAATTATTAGCAGGCCTGGCAGGAGCGAACAAATAAGGTAAATTAAAAGGAAATGTGGTATTTTTATGGCGTGGGTCATGCATTTTTCTTGTCATCATTTCTACTAGCTGTATTCTAGTTATTTCTACAATATGTATGCATTATTTTAACAGGCAATAACTAATGATTTTATAGGGCATTAGGGTCAGGGGGAGAAGCTCAGACTGAAGTGCAAACTAAGACCCACTGCAGCCTCTTGTCAAAGGGAGCTACGTGTAGTGGTTTGGACACATGCTAATGATGTCTTCCAGGGGCTTGTTCAGATTTGGTTTAAAATGGGAGCAGACCCTTGGGCTGACCCACAAAACACCAGGGGGATTACACATCCCATCTCGTACGGGAAGGTCAAGGGATTCCCCCAGAACGAGCTGAAGAATGCACAGAAAACGAATAGATGGATACACGGAGCCGCAGAGGAACCTGAGGCCTTCCGTGCAGCGTTTCCACTGACCTGTGTGTGAGCGTAGGTGACGCTTGAGTGCAGTATGGCTGGGGAAAGTCCGGTTGCATTCACTGCAAATGTAGCTGCGAACGCCGGCGTGGACCTCCATGTGCTGCTGCAGTGCCGTCTGGGTCTGGAAACGCTTCCCACACAGCAGGCAGAAGATGGCCATGTCCGAGCCTGCAGAGCAACAGACACAACAGAGGAATAAACATCAAGCGACCTCATGTCCACCTAAGATTGAAATAAATGTTTGCACAACAAATCGCAATATCGTTACGATATGCATATATTAAGACACGGGATATGCAAGCACTCAGGTGTGATGTCGTAAGCTCAGACACATTACAGTTTACAAACTGTGCCTTCATAGGCTTACAAGAAGCAAACTGTATTTATAGGATTAAAGGTGCACACAGTACTCGTGTTTCAGGGTGGGTGTGTAGAAGATAAAGATCTCCTATGCAATACTTCAATCGAATCTTGACTCCAGCGAGCACTGTGCATTTTTCTCCAGCAGAGATAAAGAGCGCACAGTTGCAAGCACACAAACACATAAAATCACAAACACGGGAACAGACACACACAGTTGCACGCTCCCTTGAACACACTCCCTTCACACTTTTTCAATTACCAGGCTGGGGAAAACTCTGGGGAAGGACTGAGTGTTTGGAGCTCAGTTTCTATTTCATCAGTCAATAACACATCTTTGGGGCAAAGCTGACACTAATTTAAAAATCTATGAAGAGCAGCCCGCCTCATGTTCATAACCACTGGAGGAGGAGGAGGGCCCACGACAGCCTCCACGCCAGATCAATCACTGTCTCGGCTGCTCTACACGCTAAAGAACAGGGATGGAGGGAAGATGCACCACTGGAGGATGATGATAGGAGGAAGGAGAGAGAGGAGCTGCTGGATTGCAGGTAAAGATAAGAGATTCAGTTTGTAGGAGAGGAAGGTGATGTACAAACCAAGAGGGGAACAAACAATCTAATTTTGGCGCATGCAGGGGAGAGAAATAAATATTGACAAACCTTCCCTTTCTGACTTAAGCTCTGCCTCTGTGGTTCACTTTCTGTTGTACAGCAGAGAAAGCAGCTGTGTCTGCAGAAGTGTAGAACTTTCATTAGATCCTTGTTGAACACTCATGACTGAAAGCCCGAGGTACTAATCTGTCAGCCCTCCAGGTGAGGATGATCCCTAATATGTTGGTGACCCCCTGACCTTTTCGCTGGGCTCAAAATCAGGGCGGATTTCTTCTTCTAAATAAGATATATTAAATTCCGTCGGGCAGATTGCCAAAAACACATTCATGCTACCCTGAGCATAGTTCAAGACCGTATAGTTCACACTTTTTTATTTGGAGTTCAGTCCCAAATAATGAACTAGTTCACAAAAGAAAAAAATAATCAAATTGGCTGCTGATGCGGCTGACATTCAGACTTGTTTTTCCAGACCTGGTGGAAACATTTTGCATAAAATTTGAAATTTTCTGCCACTGGAATCTGCACTGATTGTTTCATAAAACTCCTTCAAATATTCATAGGAACTGGCTTCAGCAGGGCTGGTAGCTGTGTTGCCTGAATTTCCAGTTGCACCAGTATTGCTGATGTTGAGTCAAAGACTGTTGCACTGCAGATATTCCCCAGAATCTAAACTTGAACCAGCCTGAGCCCAAACCCTGACCTAAACATGCCAGGTACTGGAAATCCTCAGAGGCAATAAAACAGACTATGATTAACTACTTTACTATTTACCAAAAACAAGATCACATAGAAAGAACGCACAACACTGAGCACAGACTTTTTGCCACACTACTTGACAGGTGAACATGTTTAAATACTCTCTCATAGCCAGACCTCTCTCCACAGTGCTGTGTCAGTACTAGAGAGAGAGAGATCTGGCTGTTTCCATAATCCTTCCACCGTCTGGGAGATATTGCTGTGGCTTTTTAAAAAAAATATTTTTCAGTTACCTGAGCAAAGCAGTTCAAACATTTTACTCATGCTAAGCTAGTTTTCTCCTGTGTTGTATTTTCCTTGCCCATCTCTTGTCTCTGCTTTCATCAATGAAGAGGCTATTGACTCGGGGTCGATTGCAGCTGGAATCCCTCTAGGACTCCAGGTACTTAAGTGGCTTTGATTGACAGGCATGCCTATTCACTTCTGTTCTCTCTCTGCCTCGCTCCCTCTCTTTTAGTTTATCATGAATCTTAGTTTTGGCTCCGTCAGTGGACGACCACGAGCAGAGAACTTCTTCCTCTGGGCCACTTCAGATGAAGTAATCTGTTGTCTGTGGTCAAAGATGGAGAATTAGAGGAAAAAAAGGGGTTTTGGAATGTAAAAGGTTATCAGACCTCTGACCTAAGGTCCAGGCTAAGGCGTGGACAAGGTGGAAATATGACCTCCTTCCTCCCACACACACACACACACACTGCAAAACAGAGCTGGGGAACAAAGAGCAGAGGCACCACATGAAAAAAAAGACGTTTTCTTTGAAGTCAGGGCAGTTACAATGGCGAGTCACAATAAGTCAAATGCTGTATGATGTGTGTCAACCGTAGACGGTATAAAAGAAGTGTGGTGTTTTGAAGCTTTTTGGCATTTTGGCCATGGCCCTCGTGTTTTTTTGGTGCAGGAGAACAAACCTTTGTGGTAGCTGGTCAGGCGTGTGAGCGCCGCTCTGCGCTGCTCTTATACGGCAGGTATCACTATCAATGCCTTCCTGACCTGTGGCGTCGTCGGCCCACCACCCTCAGGTCACACTGCTCTGTTCTGTCCCGACTGTGCAGTTTTTAGGGCTGTTCCCAAGGGTGTTAGCACCTTTAGCTGCTAGCCCTCGGCTCAGCCACCACAGATATAAAGACCATTTGTATATCAATCACTTAACATGTGCCATGTCTTATTCCTTTCAAAACTTTCTTTCATTTATCCGTTCCCATGATCACTTTAGTTTTCCCCAATGTCTGACTATTTGAAACACCTCCAGAGCTGCTGCTTGTTCCGACTCGCAGACATCTAGGATCCAGCCTTTATTTGTATAGCTGTTATTTATGGCAGCATTACCATTCAGAAACCGCTTGCACTCAAAACCAAACCATAAAGATGCACCCTGATGTAAGGAGGACAGCCTGCGAGATAGCTTGGAAGGTGTTTAAGTGTTCTGCTTCTATCTTGTATTTCATTAATAGCAGAACAAAGTCCAACTGCCTCCATAACATTTACAACAGATACATTTTTCCTGTCTGGGGGTCTGATGTTGTCCCCTCTCACTGCCAAACATGAACCAATACCAAAACATGCATTAAAAGCAACATAAGAAACTAACTGCTCACATGAAGCTGAATATTATTAATGCAAATATTCCTGCAAGCCCCTCCCTCATTACAGAAACGAGATCTGTATGTGAACTACATTGTGAATCAGGATTTTCCAGCACCTGTAAATGCCAAACATGGTGGTAGGTAGTAAATGCAAATCCAGGCTTTGAGACATCCCTTCATAAAACTGTGGCTGACATTGCAGATGCTTTTCAACAGTTTATGTGGGAAAGCTGCTTGCTACTGATTATCAGTTCCCCTTGTTGCAAACTGCAAACCACAGTTTGTAGTAAAGTGTAGTGCAAACCCTGATTAGTGTTAGACAAAATTAAGTGGTACAAACTATACAGTCGGTGCAGGGAATACTGTGTGTGTGTGTTGCAGGAAAGTGAGTAAAGGTGTTGTCGGCTGCTGATAGATGAAGAGAGCAGTGAAGAGATAAAAAAGGAAGGAAAGGTGGGAGAAAAGTAGTTGACCCAGGAGGTCCATTACAGTGTAAAATTGAGTCAGCCCAAAGTGACACCTGAAAAGGAGGAGCTGGAGGAGCCGGAGAGGTGGGGGGTTCTTAGTCTCAGTCCTGTTTGGCTGTTTTGGAATAATTTACCTCCTCTAACCAGCCTCTCTCTCCTTCTCCCGCCATCTATTTATAAAGGCTCGGGCAGCTTGTGGCTGCTTGTGTGTGTGGCCGCGGCAGTGCCGGCAGTATCTTAATGGGCCTGGAGTGGCAGGGCTGCTGTTATTTAAGTGGAGGACGGACAGAGGCCGGTAATGGAGAGGAATACTCCCCGATGGGAGGTGACAGTGGCCGGATGGGCACAGAGCAGAGAAATGGGGTAGAGGTAGGCACTATTACACATTCTGATGTGCAGCAGGGCAAACAAGCACCCACGGCTGAAGAAAGTCTGAGACATACTTTAAAGATCTCAATGAATGCCCACAAACATATCATGATTAAGATTTTAATTTAACTTAACTTTAACTGCCAGTAGTAACCACAGGTGACACCAAACCAACCAGGACTTGGGCTAACATGCTGTATCACCATAAGCAGTAATGCCCTTAATTATGCATAACGTTTAGCCTTTAAACGGGTGAGTTATATAAAAATAACTCATAGTTGTCATGAACAGGGAAATGAGCCATCGAAACAAAAACTGTTTTTTGTACCAGGCTGTAAACATGTTCATTTCTGCAGCACAAAATTAGGCATTTTCAGTCCCACCCCCATTACGACACATATGTACGTATTGCTGCTCGCAGTACAGCTGCATGTTTAGAACATATAGCGCATATGTCATTTTACATACATGTACAGTTCACGGTTGTAAAAAAGGCTGCAGCTTCTGTGAATTTATGCTACAAAACCACTGACCTCGGTTTAGGGCAGAAAACTTCCTGGTTAGGAGTTATAAAAGTTAATAAATGTACATAATTGCTAGAAGTGAAATAGTTACAAGGATGACTTGACTACTGGAAGTTACATAAAAGTAAGTTACGTTCAAAAATGTGATGTCAAAAATCACTTTTGTTTTCACACGGGACACAATCCCCCTCCCAACAACACTTCTCTCTTTAAATCTCTCTTTACTTAATGCTTTCTACAGGAACCCATAATGTTCGACTTTAACAACTTAAAAGACATTAGCGTTACAGTCCTTACTATCCCATTTCAAATCCATCCTGAATGCTTGTGTGTCTTGGACGGCAGTGGAGACAGCTAAACGCGTCCTGAATGTGGCCTGCAATGCAGCGTGCTGAACGGAGGACCTGACAGAGTTAATGAGGCAGAGAGCAGCAGGACCTCAGCGCAAGGTGTTCAATCACAGGCCATTACCACAGCCCCCAACCTCTGTTACTGCTTGCTCTTGTCAATAGCAATTTATAATAAGCTATAGTTTATCTATAGAGAGGGTGACTAAATGTAGGCTGCTGTATCCTAAAACGCCCACATTCATTGGAGGGGTCTCAGTTCGATCCCGCGGTGACGCCTAATAACAGCAACATGATCCGAAAACCCACAACAGCATGATTTATGACGGCGTCGCTGCCTTCAAGCGCTGCTTTTGAACTTATGAGAGTTTCATATCTCCTAAATACGATTCATCTTGAGCAAGAGTGTTCATTTGTAGCAGAAAAACACAACTCTCAGTCTACTTACAAGCTTTAAACAAGGTTGAAAGCTCTTGAATTGGAGTGGTTTAAGTAATTAAATTTTTGTCAAAAATAATGATTTATCTTATTTTCACATGACTTCTCCGATAGCAAAATAGTCCCTGTAGCCCTGTTTATGGTGCCCGTGTCTATAATGCATTATAAACATATTTAGAATGCTTTATATCAATGATCATAACACTTTTAAGGTTGATTCCCAGAATAATATATAATTGCTGGTCATTTTTTTTGCAAGGATCATATTGTTAGCGTTAGTTAACCTTTTTTAAAAGCATTATCATCTTACTTTAAGTGATCATTGTTGTGCTTTAAATAAAGTACTAAAAATCCTTTGGTGTAGGCAGATACAACACATTACAATGACAAACAGCACAATGCTAATAACACCATAAATTCTACTTTATCTGCAGCATATTTTACTTTAACTATGCAATGGTGTTAACACATGGTAAGTCAGCCATCAAAGGATATTTTACTTTAGTAAAACTTGGTTTATCTGGCTTTAAACTAGCAAACAGAGGCTTCAACAACCAGTCACATCAGCATCCGTCCAGCCTGGAGCTCTGCTGAGTTGCCGGCTCTGCTAGCTGCCACCGTCTAACTGCCAGTCACCACAAGCACCAGTCACAACACTGCTGCCTGTGCAGGCAGAGGAAGGTGTGAGAGGGGTGACATTCCTGCTGCTCTTTCAGCAACGTCTAGACAACAAGTGTTTGTTGTTATGCTTTTCTGCAATCAGGCTTCATCACACATCAGGACACGGGCGTTCTGAAAAGGTCGCAGAGCACCTTTTTACCTCCGCCTCCGTGGGGTGTCACCGGAGAAATGGATGTAGTCACCAGCGAACAAATAAACGCCTTCTGTAATTTACTCTGGTATGGATCAGAAAAGGTCCCTGATGAAATGTTAGAGCACGTCCCTGACACTCAGGACTTCACACCGTAGTCATCGTTCCTGGCGTATCGCTGGCCAGCAGGACCCCCTGGGGACAACTGGAGCTGTCTGTAACACTGAGGGGGACAATAACTGTCCCCTCACCAAACATACATGTACTTCAAATGCCACAACCACCAGCATCCTACACACAAATACACAAACCAGCATCAGGACCAAGAAAAATGTTTTCATGGACAAATAAAGAAGATAATCAAGTTCAAAAGTATGGAAGACTGAAACTGACAAAATAAAAAAGTAAATCAACTCCATAAATAAATCAATGTATTAATTAATTTAGAAATTAATCGATACAGTGTGAAATACATTTTATGTACATTTTTATATTTCTGTTTTAGTTTGTTTCTTTATTTATCCAACTTTGTATAATTTCCCCTATTTGTTTACTTTCCATTGACTGTATTACTGTTGTTATTTAATACCTAATACATATTATTTTAATTAATAAATGAAAACAAAAACTGTAAATAAGTGTAAATAAATGCAGAAACAACCTAAAATCAACAGAAACATCAATTTATGTCAATAAATGTGAAATTTATTTGATCAATTAACTAACCTAAATGTATTTTTTCAGTGTTAAGTCAATAATGGCATATCGATTTATTTATTAAGTAATATATTTTGTGTCCTCCATACAAGAGCTCCAGAAGGTTTAATTGTTGGATCAGATGACATGAAATCTTTGCAGGTGGTCACTATTTCAGAATTGGAGATTACGATCCTGAAAGTTTTAGAAGGCGTTAATGGATTCATTTTGAATAATTTCTTCCCAGGAGAACACTAAAAATAGCTTGTGCTGTCATGGGAACTAATTTCTCTGACTGATTGCTGGAGAGTTAAAATGACAAAGTTCTACCTGTTTAAGACTAATTTGTGCCAATTTCTTGCTTTCCGCAGGCTCTGTGATTTTCTCATTATATGGTGATCAAAATAGTTAAAAATCTCCCAACCTTTAGCCTGGCTGCCACTGAAACACACGGTTAGACACAGAGAATGTTCCAATGGTCGCTCCAGCAGATGATTTACAAAAAAAACAATTTGTTTTCAACAGTGGAGAGAAAAAGCGCCAGCTCTGTAACTATGTTCATGATACCAAACTACATATAAAGGAATTGTATAACTTTCATTGAAATCCAAACAACCTGTGTGCATTTGGATCGACTGTGCAGTGAAGCTACCACATGGTGCTGACAGAAGCATGAGGACTGCCAACACAGATGCAGAAATGAGGAAATAGGAATACGGCTCTGTTAAAGTAGTTTACATAACCTGCATTGCATCCAAATTACATCACTCCACACAACCTGGGCAAATCATCTGTTTGCCACATGCAAACTGTAGCTAATGGTTTCATCTCTGCAAGTAAACAATCCCGGTTAAAGTTAGGGATCAAGTTAGGACCATTTCTACGACTACTCCAGGCCCTGAAGGCTCCTCTGAACTGTCAGTGTGTCAGCCTGAAGATTTCAGAGTGTGACCTGCTGATACTCTCTTGTTTACATAATCATTCAGTTTTTGAATGCACCACCTTCTCACCTCTTGAGCACAGAGCTCATATTTTCACTTTTAGAAATCCTTGCTTGATTCACAACCTTTCAGGAGAGCAGGAGAGAACACAGAGTTACAGAATGGTATTAATCACCTGTGGGCTAATGTTCACCATTTCATTCAGAGCATCCTGTTATCCAACTGTGCACAGCGCTCGCTTACATCCCCTTTTCTCAGCTTATATTTCCAGTCTGGTTCCTCTTATGTGCTTCTAAACACAACTCAACAACAGCGGCCTGGCCTCTACCATGACATGCTCTGTACGCAGTGTATGAAAATAAGAGCGAGATGCAATGTTTGTGCTACTGCTAATTGATTTAAAACACCTCCACAGAACTATTTATTGATCAAACCGGAGGAGGGAGGAAGGACTGTTAAAAAGAGCCCTTAGAAACAGCGAGAGAGAACTTTACATCTGCATGCAGTGGAAAAACAACCCGACTGAAACAACACTGCGGAAATAGGGCCACATCTAGTCATGCATATGCTTCAAATGTTAGGTTATCACAAATGTTTTAGACGGCTACATTTAACACATTCTGCTTTTACATGAAAACCAGATGTATAATTTATTTGTCAACAGGCCGTCGAATGGACTGTTAACAACCTACTGCTCCTACTAGAAGGGGAGCATGATTATGTTTAGTATAACTTCTGATAAAACCAGTTAAACCGTGCTATAACGTGAGAAACGAGTGCCTTACCCATCTCTAAAGGCCTGCAACATAAATAACTTATTTTTAACCCTATTTTTAATGCATTTTAGAGTCAGGCCTCTACAAATGATTCAGAAAAAGCAGCTTATTGACTAGTCTGACTTACAGGATTGTTGCAAGAGCACCGTCACAGTAATCACCAGTGACTCCTGAAACAACATACGTTACCGCTCTATCTAACGTTGTGTAATGGACGCAGTTTTAAATACATAGTTGAAAGAAATACTTGGTGAGGTTAGGGAAAATAATCACAGTTTGTGTCAAAATAACTGCAGGAAAACTAAATTATGCTACATCACTACATTGTAGTATGTGAGCAAAAAAACTTTAAATTGTTGGTTTCATACAGGAAAGCTCTGTGTTTATAGATCCATCCACCACAACCTCCTCTGGACTTTGTCGCTCTTTATACTACTTTGCCCGTCATAATAACTCTGGCCACTAGAGGTCACCACCTACGAATCAACAAATATGGGTCTTATTAAGCTACTTACACAGACTGCCTTCCGTATGTGGTTGTTTTTTGGGTGAGAACCGTCTGTACATAGACATACTGTATCCCTGGGGACCACTGGTTTGTATAAGGAGTCACAAAAATGTAAGGAACCTCTGCTCACATCATCTCATTTCAGAGTATATACTACGTGTAAACACTGATAATAACACTACACTATCAACATTAGTATTCAGGCTGGATTTTTTACTGTTAGTAAATATTATGGATCTGGGACACACTGTACTATATCTGTGTAAGTTCAATTAAGCACAACAAAACAAGTCTTTGAATGTTTTATACAGAAAAATATCCTGACATTATGACATCAGCTCTAATCCAGAAGTGACTTCAGAGCTTTACTGAATGGGGATCAGCTCCGAGAGCCAATAACTCTCCACATTATTCATGCAGGAAGAAAAAAAAAACAAGAAATCAAAGAAAAGGCAATCTCTCCTTAAAGGAACTGCAACAAACCCTGGCCTGCTGTGTGTCGTTTTGTTTCGTCCCTGCCTCCCAGTTCCATCGGGCAGTGATAATTCACGTCGGGCTCGCTGCAGCGCTGACATTGTAAGATGAACTGCTCCCAGCTAGATTAATGCCACCAGATGCCAGGCGAGATGCCATATTAATTACCCAGAGATAATGTCAGCACAACCATATGGCAGCTCAACTGGCCATTTAGTTGACAGGGAGAGGTCTTTATAGCAGTGCAAATTTCCTCATCTGCACAACATCACAGCCTCGCCATATTCTCTCCTTACTGTAGCAACTGGAGCACTGCTATTTCAACAATAATGCTTTAATTATTGCAGCGCTAACTGGGATCTATAGGACGTTATGATACAGTGCATTATTAGGAAGATTTTATGGTCAAACGCTTCAGTATTTATGAAAAATTGAGCTTTGATCAAGAAATCACGGCAAAACCAAACCAACAATAAATGGATCCTGTTTGAGTTTGTGTGTTTAGCCAAACAAACAGTACCTGATTCCTCTGGGCCCACAGCTCCATTGTTGTCCAAAAACTACTGGACTATTGGACATGTGGTTTATTTTGAGTCAATTCCACACACACCTTCCTGCTGCCGTAAACACTCACCGGAGCATCAAATATGTATTAATCTGCAGATGGAATTGGTCTCCCAACCATTGTACTATGTATTCCAGTTTGAGTAATGTTTGCTGAAAACTACAGTTCCCATCCATTTCAGGAAATTACTGAGGCTTTCTCAACAATGAAACTATATATTTGTGACCCATTTTTAAAGAATTACGTCCTCAGCAGCAGCAAACAGGCTCGGGGCTGAGAGCCTCAGACAGGGGAAGAGAGTCAGAAAGCACCGAGAGACGAACAAACACTATTTAATGGAGTTTGTTCACAACAAGAAAAATATAGAATAAAGCCTGTGAAAACACAACAACTAAAAGGCAATAACTTATATCAGTTGACTGTAGGAGACATGTATAGCTGAGCCCATATGAATATGGGTATTTTTTTTCAATTGGCCTCCTTTTTTCTCAAGAACATCCTATTCACACAAGCACTGACAAACACGTCTGAAGCATTGTCAAGTGCATGCCAAACCAACAGGTGGCGATAAAACCATTACTCTTACTGCGGCGAATCACGCAAAGAAGACAAAGAACATGTTGGCCAATCAGAAGCCTGACAAAACGCTGTTACCATAAAGTAACAAGGACATTGTTGCCAAATTGGAGACTTTGTCGTTAGATTTTATGCTTCATTTGAGACTGTGCATCACGTTTTATGTCATTACTTCACTTCCGGCATTAATGCACATTTATTAACTTTTTAAACTCTTTATCAGGACCCTAGATCAGTGGTTCTGTAGTCTAAATTCAACCAAATTGAGCCTTTTTTACAAACACGAAACATACTTGTATGTAGAATGATGTGCATGCTATTTTTTAGAAGTAAATCTCTTGTATGTGTTGTTATTGGTGGTTTTGACAAACGACCCATTCTGTCATTTAGGCTGTAGAGATCTTGTTGCTTCATTACTGAACAACGACGAGCACCAAATTTCATTCAGCTTGTTCCTCCGATAGCTAAAAATCCAGACGATAATTCTTCATCCAGCTAATGAAAGACTTGAAAATGACCAATACCTAACCAGTGTATGGTTAATGTGGCTTAAAACTGGATAAATACTAAATTTATTACAACTTCTGACAGACAAAACTTGAAAACATTTGTGATCGTGTAAGTACGCCACTCAGAATATATAACAAAGGTTTAATGGACATTTTATTGCAGAAAAGTCACACATTGCACCTTTAAATTCCCATCCCGTCCACCTTCAACAACCTTAAAAGGAATGTGAAACCTTCCCCTGCACGACTGCAGTGGATATAAATTGTGAAATGTCAGTAGAATTTATTTACCAGCATGTGTTTGTTTTTTTCCTCACCACCAAGCTGACTGTAAAGATCATAAACGATGCAGGCTGGGAATTAATGTCAACGTGAAAAACAGTGGCAAAGCCCTTTATCATGATTTACAGTTGCACCGCCGGCCCCTTCCTGTTGTGGACTTGCGGATCATTTACAAAGACGGACCGTGCTCGCCATCCAATCTGCCCGCCCTCCCACCACCATCACCCCCGACATCTCCTCCTCACCCACCAGCGCCAGAGCACCCACCTACCCCACCCTCCAATCCCCACAAATCCGATTTAATCAGACAACTTGTGCAGTGTGGCTCGGAGTAAGAAAAAGGATAATTAGTAAACAGAGGAGCTACTCGCCAGGCTTCATTGGCATTCGCACCGGGTTACTGTGTCGCATTTAAAATGCAGTCTGATGAAGTCTACAGAATCAAACCATTTGTTACTCCTATTGAGGAGGCTTCGGGCTACTGGCAATTAAATTGGAATTAGCGCTGGGGAATGAGATACGGCAGATTCATACCAAGGAGCGGAGGGAGGGAGGGAGGGAAAAGGAAACAGAGAGAGTTCTCTGTCTGGACCTGGCTCTGCTCTACAGTGGGTCAAATCTGGAAGTGATTTGGTTTCTTTTACTTTTGTTTATTTCCTGCATGGCTTCTGTTATCATTTTTATGACCAAAACCCTCCACCCAGCCCCCCCGAGCCTCTTAAACATCTGATCCCCTCAAACTCTAAATAAAAAAAAATAGATGCTTCAGGAAAAAAAAAGGAAAAGTGACAAACAAAAGTGGTGCTTTATCAAGAGAAAAAACATAAATGGGTGGCTTTGAGTGTTCTTAATATCTGAGGGCTTTAACTTAGTAATGAGTATAAATATACCGGATCAAAACAAACATATGACTGCACGAGTCTTTGAGGAAGAGAGTGAAGAAACAAAGAGATGCCATTTGCTCTGCCACAGCTGACTGGGCACAGTGGAGCTCAGCATGGAGAGAGTGCTGGTCCTCTGGCAGAGGGAGGAAGAGAAAGGAAGAAGGGATAGATGGATGGATGGAAGGAGGGAGGAGGGGGGGAGATAAATGAAGTGGAAATGAGAGGGAACAGCTCCTGTGCTACAGCTGGCCTCCCTAACTCTCAGCCAGCCTGGCCGTGACAACTGGCTTGCTCTTCCTGTGCTGGTCAGGGAGGGGCCGCGCTCCAACAGGAGGGGCCCGGCCCGGGATGCACAACGGGTAAAGGGCCAGTGAGGTGGATCAGACTTCAAAATTTTGCATGTACGAAAATGTAAATCGGCAGGCTGTAATCATGAGAACAAGTTGCTGTTGAGGTGCATGATGGGAAATGTAAAATCAGAAGAGTAAAGTCAGGATATCTCAGCCTGTGCTCCATCCATTTATTGTCTCTTCCATGTCACCAAACCTTATGTGATTTAAGGCGTCTCTCAATCAAAATTATAACAAAATACAGAACCATTTTATCCGCAAAAGTCTCCTACTCTCCAAAACAAACAGGACAGCTGATGATTATCGAAGGCAACATTGAATTAAGCAGTTTTGCATTCAAATCAGAGTTTTTTCGAAGCTGTTCTGAGCTGCCACTAACATTTGCTCAACTTGTTTCTCTGAAAAGTTAAGATCCAAACATTCAAGAGGTTTTTTTTTTTTTTTTTTTTTTT
>CAFUXE010000591.1:845078-893958 GCA_903364295.1 Serranus cabrilla | reverse complement strand
ACACATATTCACACACACACACACACACACACAGGGAAAATACACAAGACACTTCCACATGAAGCCTCTAAATTCAGCCCCCCTTCAAAATGGATGAGCTCACATTGCAACATCAGTCACCCTTGTTTTTTTACCCGGCTCAACCTCTTAATCCATTTTGCCTGCAAACCAATTTGTTTGTCCAGTAGGTCACAGACAGTTTCCTGCCCTCACCGTTCCCTGTTCTTTTGTACTGTTTATTTCTCTCTCTCCTTTGCCTTACTTTCTCTGAACGACGGAGCCATTTCCAGAGCTTTTGCCCCCTGGGAGATCGAGGGCATCTCAGTCCACACATCCATCCCTCCCTCCTCCTCCTTCCTTTCCTGCAGTCCTTTCCTCCCGTCTACCTCCCTCTCCCTCTCCCCCGTCCTCCTTACTTTCAAACCGTCTTTGACGTCAGAGAAACCTGGTTTAGAGTGTGCACTGACACGAATGGACACGGACACACATGCATCATTTAAAACTATTTGCTGGGCTTCCGAAACTGCCATAACTTCTTTTTTAGATAAGTACTATCAGATTCCAGCCAATGTGGCCTTGGGTACACGGTGTTAGCATTAGGCTTTGCAGACAACTGGTGACATAATGATAACAGAGTCTTATCATCTCTTCTCAAAACAAATGTTTATCATGGGCTTGTCTTGAGAGTTTCTGCTTGTCTTTTATGTTATTGGACTGGAATTTTTTTTAAAGATACAGTTCATTTTAGAAGCTTTAAAGTTTTCTTCCTTTAGATTTTATTCATTAGTACAGACGAGAACATTATGTATAGATATTCATTCCTAATAAATTAAGTGATTGAGTGAAACGTCTTAATACTGTATGAACTGCCAAAATATTTTCATACTCCCCTCAGGATAAATTGTCATAACTTTGATGATATTTTCATCTAGCACCATAATAAAGTCATTATATAAGTATATGACTAAAAAAAAACAGACCAAGTTTGTTGCCACCTTTTCTATCAGCAAACATTTGACTCATCAGGTCATGAAGACACCGCTAAAAAACTTTACAACTCACTGAAAAAGGTCCCACAAAAGCCAGCTTTAAAGCAAAAGTTTATTGTGCTCTGATGGCTTTGCAGTGCCCCGTGGTCTCTGACATAAAACCGTCAAGCAGTGTCCCATCCCTCTGTCTGTAAAATGAAAATGGTAAATAAAATGCCATCATAACGGCTAGGAATGATGGTGATATAAAGAAGGAAGATCCAGGTTGTAAAAACTTGTAATTTTCCCAGGTGTGAGAACATCACACCATATATGCCCCATCTTGCTGCCCAGTGAAAGCAATTACCCTGCCGTTACTGCCAGACACTGACCAAGTGTTTCAAACCCCCCCACCCTTTTCAAACCCTGGCCTTCCCTCCTCCCTGGCTGCCTCTGGAGGTGAAAGGTGCCATGTGTTTTCAGCTTTGCTTTCAACCCCCCTCTGTTTTTAAGAAGAGATGAGAAAATTAGGCTTTGACATGTATCCGTGTGCTCCTGCAGGCCACAGACGTGAGGATATCTTCAGGGCTTTTGGTGGATGTGTGTATTTATGTGTGTGTGTGGATGTGTGTGAAGAAGTGCAAGGAAGGAAACAAGAGCTGGATGCACAGAGGAACCACCCGGGGCTCTCCTGGTGTGAAGAGGCAGGAAGTAAGTTAGGCTGCTCTAAAATGCCAAAGTGGACCATTTCTCACAAGCCTCAGGGTCTGGTATTAATAGATCCTGGTTGGACAGGGCTGGGTGGGCTCCTGGCCATATATATATACGTTGACATGAGTGACCAACTGCAGTTTGGGTCTGCTCAAAGAGGCCATGATCAGATTAAGCTTGACTTTATTTTCAGCCCACATAAATGAATCCCATACTTGGAAATGCTGATTTCATTTGTGATACAAAACTTGAAAATAGAAAACTCACAGAAGGAATTTTAGCTAACAGTGACCGCAATGATGTGCAGAGATTATTTTAATGCATTGGCTTTGTGTTTTTAAGTTTTTTCTGACAAGGAACAATTACAACACATCCTCCCAGCTAAACTGAAAGAATGCTTGTTATTGAAGATAATAACAGCATGACTGGACAGTAATATGTTAACATAGAAGGTCTAACTTTTGTGAGGGCCAATCAATGTTGAGAGTACTCCACCTATTCTAAACTGCACCTACAGTTTTATTCTGTATGTTATAGTTTTAATCCTGTGTTCGAAATTAAAAGTCCACCCACTTTTTAGGGGTCCAATGAAATGCATGGGATTTGACTTGAATCCTTCACTCAAATAATCTGTTTTACTGGGAAACTTAGAGAACAGTAGAGAAGCTAAAGAAGCTCTAACTTCCACCTCATGGGGACTTTTAGAAACATGGTATTGAAATCGACCAGATATATCGTATATTCTAATCAACAAATTCTTCTTTCTTGTCAATACCTGGTGCCTACATTACCCACAATGCAACTTGCCCGTCATCAGCCCAAGTAGACAGTCTGATGTTGTATGCTATTGGAAGGTAGCATCAAGCCACTAGATGTAAAATGTCTGGTAAGGTATTTTTTTCTCACTCCATATTTGTTCATTTTCAAATCTCAGATCCAGCCGACATTGACTCAAGTGACATCACTTGAGGCAGGTTCTGCTCAGCTCCACTGAAGGCTCTTAACAGGAGTACTCTCAAACCTTCTAACAAAATATGTATAGTGTCCTCAAATGCGCACATTTAGATTTCACTTTTGACTATCAGTCATCATGAGCTATTATTTGTCCTCTCAGTAAACACGCCTGATAATCAGAATTGAATGTGGAGGTCAGAGAGCTCTAAACTAATTGACCTGACAGTCAGTTCAAAGTCAGTCTACAGCAACTATTAACACAGAGGGGGCAGGGAGTTAATGTATAATCTGCTCACACAAGAGCCACCAGAAGAATGACCAACAAAACACCAGGCTATAAAAATACTCTTCTGTCCATTGACGATGCATTTTCATGCGCTGTGCGTCTGACTGACAACAGCTTTTCAGATAACACTGCTAAGAACAAGTCAATGTGAGGTCACAGTGTTTTCAACAGTATTATCTCACAAGTAGGGTGTTAAAAGCTGCTGCAACATCTTTCAAACCATGACAATTTTTCCTGCGCTTTGCTCTTTTAATTCTTCTTGAGCAGCTCAACTCTGAGCCCTGTTTATTTCTTCAAAAGCAAGTGAATGTTCCTGTTTCTACTGCCTGAACCTTCAAACCAGCTCCTTTACTCAACAGTTGTTTTCCAAAGTATTTTGACATGAAACAGAAGCTGGCAACACCCCTCAAAGAACCACACAGCAGCTCTGGATCTTTATTGCAATGCACACTGTGTCCAGGGAGTGTTAGCAGTAAACACATTTTTAAAAAATGCTTGGAAATAACTGATATTTGCAGACCTTTCCATGCTCTGCATCAAAGTAATAAGAATAAAGGGGCACCTTAAGTTTCACTGCAACAGAACAATAATAGAGAACAATTTTACTATTGAAGCACTAGAGGAAACACAATGGAGCCATTGCAATTAACAGGGTTTATCACCGTTATAGCATGATTGGCAACTACACATCTTTAATTCTGAGATACCTTATCATGGACCAAAGTGTGCCGAAGGAACATTCAGTCACTAAATCATTGGTCATCATCCAAAAGTCTCAAACTGAACAACAATACAGCTTATCGTTTATTAATATAATCCATTAAAATGTTCTGATCTGGTGTCCCTATTGTCAAATCACATCAAAATAGGTTGTTTGGTTTTTCCTAAAACCACATAAATCTACCACCTCCATGATGAAGAATTATTACGTTTAGACAACTTAAACCGCTTGGTTAAGAGCAGAAAAATCGCAGTCATGGTTGAAAGAAATGCGCGTCGCAGCAGCGTTTACTTCTGGTCGAACAAATAGGAAGTCACACACTTCAACCCAAATGCAAATGCTCATACAATACGGGCTTTATTCTGTGCGTGCTGGGTGGAGAGACAGACAGACCTGAGACTCTGACCAGCAGTTGAACCCTTACCCCTGTGACCACCACAGACTGTTGCCCAGCCAGCTGCTGGGAATCCAGCAATTGACATCCTCTTTACAGTGCTGTAAATGCATTTATAGTTCAAGAGAGGAAGGGATGAGATGGCTGCTGGATCGGGGCAGGAAAACTCATTTTGGCTGTCGTTTGCTGCCTGGGGGGTGCAGGTGGTGGGCTGAGGTTTAAGGTGATTGCACCAAATTTGGACACAGAAGCAACACTTGTTGCCTTTGCTCTTTTTATTTTCTTCTTCTGCAGTAGCAGGAAAAAAAATGATTGCCAAGGAGGAGTGAAACCAAAGGGAAAGTTTTACCAGTGTGTAACAGGAGACACTGAGCTCCTGCTCATTAAAAACACACAGTGCATTCACCCAGTTTCATGTTAGCATAAGCATTCTTGTCAGATGCTGAGGAAACTATTGTCTACTGCATTGCAAAACCTTTCACTGTCCTTCTGTCCAGTCATCTCCCTCTGACAATGTTCTCCTTTTCTGTACACAGTGAACCAAAATGGCCACATGAGCAGGAGTTGGTGGACGCCCCCCCTACACACACTCTCCCTCCCCTTCCCCAGGTCAATAACCTGTAAAGATTTAGTGTTTAGGGCCCATTATTTCCTGCTTTCAAGTCACACATTGTCAAAGGCAATGCTGAGTTTATTAAGGCTGGAGTCACAGGGCCTGAGTGGAAAGCAGGGAATACAGTGATCAACCCGGGTAGTAAAACTGTGACAAAGAAAAAAGGAGGGAAACGTGTAAACTGGCTGAGAAAAACTCTGAATTCTAAACTGGAAGTTGACAGGAATAAAATACCCTTGGTGCAAAAAGTGGAAACATCACACCTTGAAAAAAGTGTGAACTTTCTTTCTAAATTTATTCAAAGAATACGACTGAAAAGTTTGTCTCTCTCCTATTTCTGCATGTTTCCATGTTTTGGTGTGAAGTTGATACAATGACTAAAAAGACAACTTGAACATTGTTAAACTATTGTTAATCAGAGTCAGTTCAACTCAGGAAAGAGGCCAAGCTGAGCCAACAGAAACAACAGGGGTCATGACTGAGAGTGCAGATAATAGGATATCCAAATGGCTAAACAACAGGAAATGCTTGAAACATGCAGGCTTTTTTTTTTTTACTGCACTCAGGTGCATTGATTTACATACTTGTTTAGTTTGTTTGAATCCAAAATCCTCTCTTCCATCCCGTTAAATCTTCCACATAAAACATAATAAGTGCGGACTTCAAACGGCCAAATCGGATCAATTAGGGAAATCACACAACAAGAGCTATTTAGGGGAATAAACTTACCTCAAATACCACAGAACTTGAAGTCATCAAGCCTGTGTTATCTGCCAAATGACACCATACAGAGGTTACTAACTCTTTTCCATTAAGTCATCTGTTTTTCCACAAATGGGGTGTCAGAGTGAGTATATTATTTGGTTAAGGAAAGTCAGAAAACGACGAGGAAAATCCCCCATGTTCAGATTCTGTCCAGACCCACAGCACAGATGACATTGAGATCCAATTAGTTATCATTTATGAGAGCCTGAGCTCAGCTTTCTGGCTGCCTTCATCAGCTGCTTTCATTTTGAGCTACAATAAAGTTGAAAGACATTGCTTACGGCATGCTTACTGCATTATGCATGGGCACATATAGCCCTAAATAAAGAACAGACAAGGAGAAACTGATTTTCACACATTCTGTTAACTGTACTGTTTGATTAAAGCAGGGTGTCAACAGGTCTTTAAAAAGTCTGGAAATATATAGAATTTTAAGGAATTGCATACTGTTATTAACAGCTCTTTTAATCCCTAATTCAGGTTAAGGTTTTTATAAAATGTCAGGTCATCTTAACCTGCAAAACTTGCAAAAACAAAAAGGAGACAAAGTTAATAATAATCCACTTGACGAAGCTCTTTTGTCGGCCCTCTTCTTCCTGCAGACCCGTCACTTTGTGCACGGGGCCTCCACACAGCGCTGGATATAGATACAGCAGAACTGATACTGTAGAGGCAATGACAGCTCTTGGCAGGCAGCCAAAAGTAGGGAAGTGTGTGTGTATATGTGTGGTTGGAGGTGGTGCTGGTGGGGGGATACAATCAGCTGAGGCAGAAATAGGCCAAATGGTGAATGTACGGTTCAAAGAGTTCGCCTGTCCTCTCCAGTTGCTCTCTGAGAAGGCCTTTTTTCACCCTCTTTTCCTGCTGTGACCTTGTTGGGCTAGCAGGGAAACTGTTTGCTTTTTCTTAATGTTATTTTTCGCCTGATTTATTTATCGTTTAGTTTATTAATTTACTGTATTTTGGTGTGCCAATTTAATCTAAAAAGGCAGTGAAATGTAATTAAATGTAAGAAATGCAAGATAAACAATGTATTATATTCACTTGAAACCTGAATTTTTGTCCATCCTGATTGCATGATAATTAAGTGGTGCATTTTAATATTTTGTGCTATTTCTAGCATGTACAAATCTCCACTGGGGAAAGCTCAATTATGAAATTAAACTAAATAGCAGTCTTTTAGAAAAGACTGAGCACAAATGATCTGTGATATGATTTATTGTCTTCAACTGTATTCACTAAATTGACAATTTATAATTTGTGAACACTTACAGGTCATTTTTTTATTACTTTGACCACAAAAATCTATCAAATTTACAGTCATTAACGACCAGTTAGGATTCACTCAGTTTAGCATCATCTGCTGGAGCTCCCACATTGGTGAAGATGAAACTTTAATGATCTGTGTTAAACTGTGCCACAGGCAGCAAATGTGACATGGGTGAGACATTTTCCTTTTTTTCTCCATCTTCATCTGCTTTTTGATGTTCAAGGAGTTGATTTATTCACTTCAACCAAACTGATGGAAACATCCCCAGTTTACATCGAATTTTATGCAACATTTCAAAGGTTTGTGTAAGTGTTGAAATAGGTCACAGTTTGACAGAAACATCTGTATTGGTGGTGCGTGCTGTTGTCATGCTGAGCGCACTCATTATGTCTTTGTACTCTTTATGCCTTTCAGTTTAACCCGCAGAGATGTGTTCGCATATTTATCAGTCACCTCATGGAGCCAACGCTCTTTCTTAGAAACTTTCACTGGTAACATTTAAAAACCTGTTAATCAAGAAAACTGGTTCCAGGTCAGTGCATACAGACATTATAATGGGTTAAAAGAAGCAGGGTAATGTCAAACACCACACCGAGTGCCTGAGGCATGAGTGAACTAACAGGACTGAGAGTGATATAATATGACTGTTTTGTTCTCTTTATAGGGTTGTTTGTGGCATGCTTATGCACACTTGTTAAAGCTGGGGTAAGCCGCTTTTGGAAAAAGGGAAAAAAAAGAATATGACAGCCCTCAGCTGTCAGCTCTCTGTCCTGAGTCTCCTGTCCATACCGTAACCTGTCCTGTTTGTGGCCCTGTAAAGCCCTTTGAGAAGACAGACTGTGATTCGAGGCTCTAGCTGGCTACATAAGCATTAACTTGAATTAGCTGCAGATGTGAGCCTTCGCTACAGTTAGCAGGAGGCTAAGCTATGAGCAACATTATCCCTCCATCTCTGAAAAGCTTTGCCGATACTGTGTTCACCGTCAGACAAAATTTTTTGAGAATTCCGTCTTCCTTTTTTGGGTTGTTTTGCAGTTTAGGTTAGTTTTGTTGCCAATACTGGAATAGTAATCATTGCCCAATGATGCAAATTAAAGAAAGGGGAAAGAAAACTGCCTACTCCAGCTTTAAAACGAGAGCATTCAGTAATAATTGATGGTTCTTTTTTGTGTTGTCATACACTGCATACATACTCCATGCAGAAACACCCAGATAACAAAATTGTTTATTGAAAACACTGATTTAAACCTGTTAAGCTGCTCTGTAGCGCAAGTATTAAGGCATGTGGACATGGTGAAGACGACCTGCTGAAGTTCAAAGCGAGCATCAGAATGGGAAAGAAGGGTGATTTGAACGTGGCATGGTTGTATTTCAGAAACTGCTGATCTAACAACCATCTCTAAAGTTTACAGGGAATGGTCAGAAAAAGAGAAAATATCCAGTAAGGCAGTTCTCTGGGCCGTGTTGATGCCAAAGGTCAGAGGAGAATGAGCAGACTGGTTCCAGGTGACAGAAAGGCAACAGTAACTAAAATAACCACTCATTATAACCAAGGTATGCAGAAGAACATCTCTGAACTCACAACACGTCAAACCTTGAAGCAGATGGGCTGCAGCAGCAGAAGACCACACTGCCTCTTTATTAGGCACACACTTTATCTAAAAAGTGGCAGGTGAGTGTATGTATTGACCAGTGGGGGCAAAAAACACACCACTACTCTAAAAGCAACATAAGAAAAACAACTGGTGCTGGTGTTTACAGCAGCCAAACAAACCGTGGACTGTGAGGATTCATCGTTTCATGTTGGTTTAATAAAGACGGCAACGTCATCTGAATTCACCATCAAATAGTTTTCTACATTTGTTGGGGTGGAAAGGGAAAAAGGATTGTATGTTATTTGGGGCATTTATTACAGACAAAAGATAACTTAAAAGTCTGAATGATAATCAGTAGGATATTCTGCATATAAATAAAGCCAATCGCTCATCAAATAAAGGAAATAGATACACAAACATTACAGGTGTCAGCAGCCTGAAAGTCTGTTCAGAGTGTTTCAGAAACTGCCTGCAAGATAGTCAACTAATAGTTACAAATCAATACACCCTGCACCCCCGAACCTCTGGGGGGCCATCCAAAAAGTCTGTTTACCCCTGGATTGAAGTGCTTTTCCCTCTGACCAGCCATATTAGTATTCCGTGGCCACTTGCTTGTTTTCAACAGTTATAACACAATATCCATGCTTTGCTTTTATGTCGCACCTCCCAGTGGAATTAGTAGCATAAAAGCAATCCTTGTGTGTCCTGGCTACTTCCAGATGGCTTTGGGAGTGCTTTTATCTTCTCCCTCTGCCTCGCTCGCTCTGTCTCCTTTCACTTTCTGTTGCTTTCTTTCTTCCCCCCACATGAAAGTGCCGTCGGCAGATCTTTGCTTAGCCGGGTTCATTCTCTCTTCATCCGAAAATATAAAAGTTTCAAAGAGCATTTCATGAGGGAGCTCTTCCATAAATGGGATTCATAGCTTTCTAATCTGCGCTGCGAAATTGATCTAAAAAGTTTCCCAGAGCTATTGGCCAACTTACATAATGCAATAAAAGGTCGTGCCTGAGAGAATATTTACTTTTATTACCATTTGTGTCACAAACAATCCCCCCCCACTCTGTTTTCCCTGTTGGGACTGTACCAGGATCTAGATCCTTTGCAAAAAAAGAAACCATAATGACATTTCACTCAGATTTAAAGCAAATTTGGAACAAACTGTCAAAAGAATGAGTGGAAGTCTTATTTTACTTAATAATATAAGAGTAGGCTCCATAAAAATGCAAGATTTGAGATGTATGCTGTCTGTACGAAGCCAAGAAAACCAGTAATTACTCATTAAAAATGGATTTAAAAGACCATTTATATAAGATGGGACTAAAAACTTTGTTGATTTGAAGCCCAGGGCGTGGGATCAATGATCTAACACAAGAACAACGGGACAGGACATGCGATCACACAACTGTGTGACTGTCTACACTCATGTAAAACCTGTCTAATTACACACACTGTCATGACACAATGAAAGAGCTGTCAAATTTGATTGGCTGACATCCATTTCTGCCGATGTCAGTGCATACCAGGAGCTCATTACAGAAACGGCGACAAGTGGTGGTGAAAATCTAATAGCCAGCGTGAATGTATGACACACTGTTATATCATTACCAGCACAATGTTTTACTGTCGGGCTTAATGCTGGAGAAATCTGAGGCATTTTTTGCAGCAGGGACAGTGGTTTTACTCTTCTTCAGGCAGGACTCTGTCACACACTGTCTGTCTCACGGAGCGAGCCTCACTTCATTTCCAGGTGTGACTCCCTGTCCGGCTCGTGAGTAGATGATGGTAACAATACACAGGGAGGGTTGTCAGAGGAAGCTCTGATTTGATGTGACAGGAAGTGTTCAGCAGGCTGACAGCTACAGAGCTTCAGCTGCGTTCACAGCAGCCTGGACAGTTTACGAGACACACCACCCTCGGACACATAGCACATTTCATGCTTCAATATTAACATGCATGACAAAAGGTCTGTGGCACTGAGACAGCCCTTTAATACTGTGTGTGATTGATCAATGCGGAGGGCTACTATTAGACTATTTTCTACAGTAAGCAACTTACATGCATCTAGATCAGCAAATGTACCCCTTTTCATTCAAGTTTCAGGGCCAGTTTCGGTGCCTAATCTTTTCTTTACGTTTCCACAGCCTAAGAACTGGCATTTAGCCATGAAAACTGGCTAGGGTTAGTTAGCTTACAACAATGGCTAACCCTAACATCTTATGTTCAGTGTTAATAACAATGTAGTTGTCATCCAAAGAATTCAAGACGAGCAGAACAAATGTGCTGTATATGGGAGTTGGAAAGTCATCCTTCCAACTTCGGTGTGTCAATAAGTTATAAGTTAAACGGCGCATTTAAACAACCGGTTATTAGCATGACAATGAAGTGCAAAGACAACTTTGGCTCAGGTGAGTCATGAAAACTAAAAATGTTACAATTGTTGTTCCGACTTGAGTCGGTGTTCACATTCATTTTACTAGTCGGGAACTCATCTTTCCAATTATACTAAAACCACAGAAATGCAGCACAAATTCCCTATTATGCAATATTAACAAAAGTGAAAAATAATTTGTGAATCTGCCCCAAAATTCAGATTGCTCCAAATTGTAACTTTGGCTCATTCTACAACCTTCCACAAAGTTTAATAAAAATCTGCCCACATTTTTTTCCCCTTTTTTCTTTTTACATAATTCAACTGACAAGCAGACAAACAAACCAAGCTGACAACGTGGCCTCTTTGGCAGAGCTAATTACCATTAGCCACCCTGTCAATATTACATAACAGTGAAGAATCTACTGTATGTTGTGGAACATAATGTGAACACCAGCAATTACAGCCACAGAGACACTTTCTGCTGGGAGGGTGGAGTACAAAGTATGCTGGGATTATATGAGGTTGCCATGAGTGATTGAAGAAAAACTGCTCCCGCTTGAACAGGTACAACAAAACAAGCGGGTCGAATGTACAGTACAGTACGTCAATCATACCTGTACACGCCCACACACGCTGACAGCAGGTCATATCAGGCTACACACCTTTGATTTACCAGATACTATATCAACTACTTTTACAGATCTACTTCCATCCTCACACTTAGAATTAGTTGTAACTATTTAGTTAGTGCGTCTGACAAACACTGTCATTGTTGTCACATTAGAGATTTGTTGAGCACCTTGGTAACCAAGTGCTCACTGCAGCATCACAGGTTTGATTCAGGCCTTGGGACCTTTGTTTCACGTTGCTCTCTCTGTCTCCGCTCTATCAATTAAAGGCAAATATGCCCCCAAAAAAAAAATCTTTAAAAAAAGTGTCGATTAAGTCAGCACGGTCTCTCAACACACAAACAAACATTGCATGTAAAGCAGCTCTGTCTTATTCAGTAAGCCGTCCTGAATAAATGTCGCACCAGTTTCTGCACCGTGTGTGTGTGTGTGTGTGTGCGTGCACGTCTGTAGGTCTTACAGTCAAGCTCAATACGCGCACGCTCGGGCACACACTCGCACAAAGCAACACAAATCCATACTAGCCACAGGCTCCTCTCCAATCTATTTTCTGCTCAGCTGGTTTTAAATGAAGTTATTATGACTCATTAAAATGCCCACAAGCTTGTGGAAGTCGGCCAATTACGATTTAAATTTAGCCTCCTGCTCTCACAACCTTATCTCCCCCCTGTACTACCCACCTCTCATCACAGCCACTGCTTTTTTTTCTCTTTTGTTTTGGGAGGGGGGGTGTTTGTAATGCATTCAGAAACGCTTTAATGACCCCCCCCCACACACACACACACCCCACCCTCTCTCACACACGCCGACAGCACACACACACACCTGTACACGCGTGCAGCCTGCTTTAACCCAACAAGAGCTTCAATGATCCATGTGAATATTTCTGCAAAGGATAATTTCATATCAAAGGGAGACATAGAAAAAACAAGAATACAATTCAAACGGGGCTTATGTCAACATGTGCCGTCCAGACACACATAGCTGCACCTCCTCCAAATGTGGCAAGTACCACTAATTGCTATACAGAACTGCACAACTGGACCTCGCCAGTACCACACGTACACACTCTCACATGCACTCTTTTAAGTCTTTACATAACTTTCTGAGCTTTCCTTCGTAAACTGTGGTTTCCTTTTTTTAACGCTCAACCAGAGCATGCTGTATTTGCAAATACATTTCCTCGTTATGTGCTGCTTTTTTTTCAGCGTATTAAAAGGCCAGATGGGATTGTCACATGTCACATGCACATGTGTTATAAAAGCAGGTGTCTGGAAGTTGCGTCGAGAACTTGTACTACTTTGCTACACGAAACATCTTTTCCTATTTCTCTGCTAAATTAAAGTCTGGGTAAAGGAAAAGCAGAGTTTTTTTTATGAAAAGGTTTAGAATAATAGCTGAAAACATGCAAAAAGACTTAAAACTATATATGACGGAATTTTGGAGTTACCCCAATAAAACCGTTTTTCTTCATTTCTGTGTTAAGTATTATTTGGCGTGTGTTAAATCACACACTAAGCCTCCTTATCATTATTCGCCCTCAACACTAAATAAGTATCTTTACCAGCTGTGGTCAACGTTGATACATTTACTTACATTTACGATTGCTGAAGCTAACGCTAACTCTTGTCAGCGATAGTGATGGAAGATAACAACGTCTGAAGTAACATCCTACACACATGCTAATTCTGTAGCATTTTATAAACCTAAAAATAAACCGTTATTGTCTGCAGGTGGTCTCGAGGACCCCTGTAACAAACACGACGGGTTTGTATGAAGCTTTTTCTGCCAATAGAAGTCAAATATCAGATATCAGGTTTCAGCATGTCAGAGCACAGAATACTGCTAATTTTTCACTATCTTATACACTCAGATCCCATATATATTTTTGCTTTACCTGGATTTTAATTAATAAATGATCATGCTAACAGGGTGCATGTGACTGCGAGCATGACGGGGATGTCAGTAAATGGCAACTGCCTTAAAACCAAGACTTCCTGTGTCCAGATAAGTGCCACAGAGGATTCACAATCAGCTCTGCCCTTCTGTCATCCCGACGCCCTGAGACAGTCTGAAGGACCCTTTGCCTAAAAAAAGGCACTCCCAGAATACCTGGAGACTAGACCGAGCAATTCCACCTGATCCTGCTTTAGCCCCCTTGAGCAATGTTCACTATTCAGCCAGTAAGAGCCCCCTAAACACGCACACACATACACACACACGACCTAATTTAACATCACACTCTGGAGCAAACAAATGTCTGCAGCCTGTGCATCTTCTCCCTCCTTTCAAGTTAATGGTGAACGTGTGTGTGTATGTGTCCGCACCACATGTTTGTGTGTAAGTGAGTGTGTGTGTGTGCCTGACTCGTGTGTACACATGTGTTGTGTTTATGAGTGTGTGCATTCTACAGTATCATTCGAATTTCCAGGAGAGCAAATTAATTGGCAGCCTTTTGCAATAATTGACTTTTAGCACACACTCACACACAAACGCACATATGCATCAAGCACACACAGCGAGCACTCACATCTCTCCCTCTCTCTCAGACACATACACACACATGCTGCTCGCTGACAACAAAGCTGCTGGGAGGAGGGAGGGATGATGAAGCGAATCCAAAATTCAATCGACTGTGTTCTTGTTTTGAGCAGAAGGCACAAAGTGTACTGTACTGTGAGAGGCCATAAAACTCTCACTCTCCACCAAAAAAGAAAAAAAAACAGCCTTTGGTAGACACACAGACGTTTCAGCAATCACCCTCCATCAAAACACTTTGTCTCGCATACAAAAATAAGACTTGGCATCAGAGCGGAATACCAAATCAGGCCCATTAAGGGAGCACAGGGGCACTCGCTACTTAGCAACCAAAAGGATTTAAAGCTGCAATATCCCTGTAATAAAAGGAATAAGATCAAGTCCTCCTGTTTTTTCTTCTTGTCTGAAAATAGAGAGGGCTGAGAAGTCAACTTTGAGCTTCCATGTCTAACTTTTTGACTGACAGGCTTTGGGAGAAACCAGTACTGCAGGAAAATGACTGCAGTGATTTGCTTCAAAACTAATTCTCAGGAGCGGCTTGTTTGACAAAAGGTTATTACGTGTGAGACTATTTTATGAGTAGTATTTATGCTCAAGGGAGAGTAAAACTCCTTCACACAATGTTAATAAGAGTTGAGCTTACATAACTGTAAACTGTTGTTAGTTATTGTAGAGATTCTGCAAGGTATATGAATTAAAAGTATATTTGTTAGTGACTGTATAGATTTCAACCATTGAAACATGTAGACTCGCTCATAGTATTATCAACGTTTATATGTACAAACAATCTCACTGATTATCAGTGGATTGCATTTGAAGTTATTAATTTTAATTTAATAATCTTTCCTCATTATTTGCATTTCTTCTTGTTTTATATCAATCCGGAAAACAAAACAAAACAGGAAAACTGCACTTCCTGTGCAAACTGCATCTAATGCTATCAGATGGAAAAATAATTTATAAGCCATTAATATAAAAATTATTTTTTGTGTACACAGAGCTAAAATCCTGGTTCAATATATCATACAACAGGATTTTTATGCATTGTCCAGCAACACGAGCAAAGACTGTTTGTGCTAGCACCTGTAGTGCAGAACTCTAACTTAGTTGGCAAAGAAATATCTAGGTTTGCCACTTTATTAATATAATGTACTTTAGTTAAACACTTACGTTATTCAACACAGGACACTAACAGAAGTCTTTGTTTATGCACCTACTCCTTACACGGACTTTGTTGCTCTTTATACCACATCCCCTGACTTTCTCCTTTCAGGCAGCCCTGCACGTTTCTTGCTCACTGCTCCAGTTATGTGAGTTATACATATTACTAGGAAGACACAATATATATGGAGTTGATGAACTATTGGCCGATAATGAGAAATGTATATTATGTATTATCCTGATAATAAAATTAGAACAGATAAATTATCATCCAATAATACAAAGCCAAATTGCTGTCATTGACTTTGCAAAGCTGCCTTTAGTCACTGTTTGCAGACTGAGCTGCTGAAGGCTTCTGGCTCATTAAATCCCTTTACTTCTGTGTTGAGTACATATATTGATTTTGACAGATTATATCAAACTATTTATGTAAAAGCCACTGTATGTGAAGTTTAATATTGTACTTTATGAGAAATAATAATAAACTTTTTAAGGGTCAGAACTTGTTTGTTTATTTGTGATTATATTGGGATAGAACAGAGCTGTGCTTATTAAATCATTCATCCTAGCATTTCTTAACCTTCTTCACTTATTTTAAAAGTACAAATACATGAAATCATCAGATATGTATTGTATTAGCCATGGGAGACAGATGATTGTTGGTTATCGTGTCTGATTGAAATAAAATCCATGACGCCCTTCTATTCGTGCATTACATTTTCTAGGAATGAGAACAGCCTCCTGATCAACTGCTGTTCCAGCTTGTGTAACACAATTTCTTGAAAAGTGTCTCTAATATTCTGCAGAAATGGAATGTGTCCACGTTCTAAGACAAATGAGTAGACAGATGGACGTCACTGCCGTCCTTAGCCCTGTGCCTATAGCTAAAAAATGATTCACACACTTCAGCAACCTATAAATGCCATTTAATGCCAAACTATAAATTATCCTGCCCTGCAATAACATGCAAGAAAACACATTATTAGTCAGAGAGACATTCTTTGCTGGTAAGTGACACATTTCTCAGCAGCGATAATACCCACACAGCCTCTTCCAGGAAAGCAGCTACAGGTATCAGGTAGAACCATGCCAAGTAAAATAACATTTAAGGGAACAGGCCGGTCGAGTCTGAGTGTGCTTCCAGACACAGAGCTGTCAACCTGGTCAGCCAGAGACTCGATCACTCAGAGGATCATCACTCACGTACTGTTCTGCTCGGCTATTTTTATGTTTTATTTCTCCAAAAACACGGCTTTTCCAAGAAGCCAATGGTGCAGGCACATCGAGTTCTGACTAAAGAGGGCAGCTGCTCAGAGTAACACGTTTCCAATGAAATGACATTTGCTCAGGACACAGGTCTAACAAGTCCACCCCCCTGTTAGCCCCCCTGTCTCTGGCAGGGGAATAAAAATATCAGTTTGACAGCGATGGCTGACGCTACAGTATTATAAGTTGACCCCTGTGTTGTGTCACCTCACACTTGTCCGTCCCCTGACGTGCCCTCCTCTCATGTAATATAACCCAGCTGAGATTTGTCCAGCTGCATGATCCAAGTTGGAACAGTAAATCAACAGGTCAGGGGAAGTATTAGCAGAAGTGCAGGGGAAGGGGGAGCTCTAAGGTGCAGAGAAGGAGTAATGTTATGCTACTAAAGCATGAGCTACCGCTGCTTATCCACTCTGTCATCCTGTGTTAATGTACCCAGGGAAACAGCTGGGATATATGTGTGTGTGTGCGTGTGTGTGTGTGTGCAGGAGGGAACATCAGCTGTGGTAAAAAATGTACATACAAACCGCTTAACACTTGGGCCATACTTTTATTTTTTTTCTGAACTACTTCTTTTCCTACTACTTGCTTTTAATAGCACTCCCCCTCTGCCCCCCCTCCCTCCCTTGAGTCTGCTGTCTCTCTTCTCACTCATGCATACACACACACACACAGTCAGACTAACACACGCACACATACACACACCCACATTTAGGAATTTGTGGCCTGGAAGGCAGTCAAGTTTCATTAATTTCTGGGTTTGGGTACAGTACAGTGTGTTCCTGGACTCACATCTGCGAGCGATCATAAATGCTGGAATGCTGGCAGAACATCCAGACCTGCCGGCACAAATATGTCGTCATCACTGTGAGGGAAGAGCCGGCACAACGCCAAAACAGCCGACCGGCCGTCAGCCAAACAGCCAAACAAACGCCACGGAGATAGAAACACAGACAAAGAGCAATTGGAAAGCAGCCCTCCCGCCTCGCCGTGTACATACTCAAATTCTTTGCATTTTTTCCGATCTAAATGCTCTGGACGTTTATGTGGGCATTTTACTCCCACACTCAGACTGGGATCAGATTGGGATCAGATTGGAACAAAGCTTTTAATTTTAGGGAGCCAAGAGGAACATCTGGTCAGGGACAGCAGAAAAACTAGACTTTTGGCGAACTCTGGCACATTTACAATAATGTTAGTTCTTGTGTAATGTTCAGGTCAAACCGAGTATAGAACTATAAATAAACAATTAGATGTTACGCAGGTTCACCGGCAATTAAAGTAGACAACATTTCTCTCTATTTAGCTCAATATATTCTCTTTAAAATCCATTTAATTTTTTGGTTATGTGTATGTATGTTGTATATCTCTATAAAAAACCATGTCACTACTTTTTTTTTATCATTCTCTAATAATAAGAAGGGGAGATTACGTTAAAATTGTGCATTTTTTAACACTACCACCAGGGCGGCGCGATCGTCAGACATTTTTCTATTTCTACATGGTGGCTTTAAGTAATCCATCCATCTACACTTTTATTGTTTAACATACAACCTGAGAAAGTTCAGCCAACAGAAAACATAATGACATGTTATCAACCGAGGTGTCGTAAAAGACGAATTCCCTTCAGGGCTGATCCCAAACAAGATCCCAAACTGCAGACCTCACTCTGGAAATACACTGTACTGGCTGACTAATGTACAAACCAAACACAGGCATACCAAAGTGATGAAGCCTGTGTGACACACTGTCAGGCAGTGCTCGCATATGACCCCAAATGCCTGGGGATTATCATGTAAAGTCATGTTTCCATCAATAATTCCTTTGGTTAGCGAGTACACTTCCCGTGAGGTTCTGACTGCAGATATGTCGTTACTGACTGGATCTGAAGCTGCTGAATGTTAACTAAATAATCGTAAAAACTTTGTGCTTTTTATTATTTGCATAGTTAACCTGACGAAAAATTGTGAACAGAACATGCAATGCAGAAAATTATGCTTGGGATGATTTAGTAATGACGTTATTTTATTTTTTATTTAAATGGTCAGCAGTTGACTGATAATGAGCATTTAGTGCTGATGTTTGTTTAGCCTTTATCTAATTTGTTGACAATGTCATATATTTGACGGATAATATAGAATAATATTAAATATGATTTGCAAAAGCTATTTGTTTCAGTAAGCAGCTCTCAGTGTCACATCAGTGCAAAATCAGTTCAAAATACACAATCAATTAATTTTCTTTCTTCTTAAATCAGTATTATTCTCACATTGTTCGGACCCTACGAAATCACATCTTTTCAATACCTGCATGTATTGTTTGCAGAGTATGTTTTAATCCTTTTTTTCTTTTCAAATTTGCCTCATTAGTGCCAATCAGAGTAAAATCAAGCCGCTTTCCTGAACAACATCCAGCTGAAAGTCAGAAGTGTTTCCTGATATAGAGCCGGAAATATCCAGCAAGCTTAAGAATCTAACCAAGCAATCAATGTCAAATTTTGCTACTTGACACGTTTTAATTATCCAGTACTGAGAGGTTTAAGTTGGTGTTAATATAGCCCAGCCCTACCTAAGAATGTAAACCAAAGACCAATCAAGTAATGTATGCTGTAAAAAGTGCAATCAGCTATTCAAAGCGCGTCTGAAAACCTGATAGAAATACTGTAAGTGTTACCTGAAAGTCCCTCTGTTTACTTTTACACAGAGGCTGCATATATCTAACATTTAAAAAGAGCAATCACCCATGCTCCGTACTTAAATGCTCCTTTAGGTTCGCTCAGTACCAGGCGACACATTACGGAGACCGTCCCTCCATTCATACATCATCACAATGTGCCCTTGAGCAACACACTTAGCCTGCGACTGCTGGTTAAATAAAGATGGATCTCTTTTAATGTGCTTAAAAAAAAAGTGCTTCAGGTCTCTCTCTCACACACACACTGAGCTGGTTAATCCAGGAACTCTTTACTATGTATACATACTGTAAACGGAGGATTAACACTCTTAAGCTATAAAGGCAGCGAGATGAAAAGTTGGTGGTAACGGAGATGGCGATACGGGTGTTCAGGGAGAGTCTTATTGGTAATCTTATTATGCTGCGCTGGCTCGCTCGGAAAACAAACTGTGAATCATATCAGTCTGGTCTGGTCTTGTTTGATTAGCTTCAACACACACACGCACACATGCACACACACTTGGGTTAGATTTAAAAGCCAGATTATTTTGGATATGGTGGATAAAAAACAGTTTAGCTGATACCATATTAAAACTAGAATGTTGTTCCTGTTTGAAGCCCTTGACCTGAATTAATTCTAATGTCATGTTTTTTTATGAGGCTTGTACTCTAATTATAAGAGTTTAGGTACAGATATCAGACTGGCACTTTAAAAAGATGCCTTAAAGACCTTTTTCATTTTAAGTTTTTTTGTGGTTTCGTGTCTATGAGCTAATTTTAAAACCTATTAAAAGAATCCGGACTTCAGTCAAAAACTGGAGGAATTATGATGAGAATCTGGAGCAGATCTGATCACAAATTGAATAAAGAAAATTATGATATTAAAACGTGACTTGAAACTTAAGTTTTTGACATTTTGTTCAGCACCAAAAAGGACTTGATGTCCAGTATTCAGCCTTCAGAGTTTTGACTGATTTCAGAATGACTATCATATTCAGTGAGTTCATCGTGGTTTATCTGCTGTTTCGGGACTGGATTAACGACAATTTTAGGTGAAACGTGAAGTATTTGGATCTTTCTTAATTAAATTGTTCAGAGTTTACACAAACCACTGGCATTGCTGTTATTAGCAATGTAAAAGTGCTGCTATCTTTTGAAGAAAACAACATGCAGGACCTCAAAATGCACCCGAAAGGGGCTGAGTCACGGCTCTCCACCCTGCTCTAACCCCCATCTGCAGGCTTTGGCTCAGCAAACACTGTCAAACACTAAACGTCAGGCGGAGATTAAAAAAAAAAACAACAACGTGGAGAGAGGACTGAGACAGAACGAGACGAGAGGGAAAAAAATAAATAGCTGGCACAAGGTAGACTGTACATACTGTACCCTCAGTGATGGCAGGCAGCCCAGACTGGCGAGCCGCCAAGTCCTCCGTACAACAAGCACAGAGGGACAGACAGACAGACAGACAGACAGATAGACAGACAGACAGACAGATAGACAGAGAGTGAGAGACAGAGTGGAAAGCAAAGGGGAGGGAGGAGGCAGCAGCAGCAGCAGCAGCGGCGGCGTCTGAAACGCTCCACATCCACGACACGCTGCGCATACCAAAAAGCCTCTCCACTCTCTCGCTTCATCTCCCCAATATTCTGTCTTTTCTGAAGCGAGCTGAAGGATGATGGCGGCGACAGTGGAGGAGGAGGAGGAGGAGGAGGAGGTGGTGGGGAGGGGAGGAGGGGCTGAGGTTGAGGGTTTTGGGACTCGGTGAAGTGTCATCATTACAGAGAGACACGATAAAAATCGAGACGCGGCGTCAGACTGAGAAAAGCCTTGAAAGTCAAACGGTGGAGGTGGAAGAAAAAAAAAGGAAAAAGTGCAACAAAAAAAAAAAAGATAACAAAAACTATCAAAGAAGCTCTGCCTCAGCGCTGTCTCTTCCCTAACCGTCGCCCGTCTTGACAGAAGCGCTTGTCTTGCCTTTAACACCAGACCAAAGCGGCTATGAATCAACACTGATGTGTGTAACAGTACAGGTTGATGTCGTGCGTCAACACAGCCCCGCTCGGAGAGAGGAAAGAAAGAGAGCAAAAGAAAAAAAGTTTGTGCACTTGCTGCCACTGTTGCTAAAAATACACTGCCCACATCTTCCGCTTGGTTGCCTTTCTCAAGGTGGAGTATGTGGTTCTTCCTCGAGTTTTCAATGTTCTCTTTTTCCATTTGATCTCCTATCAGCAGAGTTTTCACCTTATGTCAATGGGTACAAATTGTGAGTTATTATTAACCTGTTGATATCACAGAAGATTTTCAAATCATTACTTTCTATTGAAAATCTACTCAGCTGATGATTAGTCAGTGTGGCCTCCTGTTGGACTGTATTCATGCCCCCACTTTCATCCAAAACACGTCACACCTCTCACACTTTATCTTATATATTGTCGCCCTCGTCCTTCCATATCCCTTACCTCTATGAAAACTAAAGCATGAAAGCAAAGCAAAAGGAAAAATCTCAAGGAAAAAACAAACAAATGACAAAATATGAAACCATTCATTAATTTTCTTTGTCCCTCTTATTGTGAAAGAAGCAGCACTTAACTTTCTTCTGAAAGCTTTCTGTCCCTGAATGTTTTTTGTTTGTAGCACTTGAATCTCCACATTGATATTAATAGTTCAAAACATTAGGCCTGCACCTTCTGGTAGCATGCACACAGAGCCAGAAGAAAAACATGTATTTAAAATGATGATGTATGAATGATGTGTTACTTTATGTACAGCATATTAGAAAAATGTAGAGAGTGAAATAAAAAGGCCTTTTCTTCTAAAACCGGGATTTTATTTTGTTGAATATCAATATAACCTCGACTCCCCCTCGCCTACCACGTCGCCATAACTCCTGACTTAAAGAAGAATCTCGAAAATAATTGATGTTACACAGACAAACAGGATCCAGCTCCAGGACTGAGGCTTCAGGGTCTGGACTCTGTGTCTAGGGGGGTTCAGGTGGAGCTCACACACTGCGAGTCACATTATCAGCGTGCTCCTGTGACGGAGCTGCCGCTCTCCGCTTTGACAAGTGAGTGAGAAAGAAGGGGGGGCATGCGATGGCAGCAGGGACTGTGGAAATGGGGTGTAATTCTAAAATAAACAGTGAATATTTCCTCAGAGCAACTTTTGTTTTTGACACGCTGAGTTGTGTGCTGAGCCAATTCACTGGCACAGCGTGAATTTGTTATTCATCTTTGTCACAACATAGCAGGAGTGTCAGCATCCATCTCAGTCATTGTTTAAGTTTTGGTGAGATATGAACAAACAAATGATCCTGGAAATTATCGTTTGCTGCACACTGACAGTAGCTGGCTGAGGGAGTGGGGGGTTAGTGCCGGGGGGTATCCCCACTAATGACAACAATAACAACAATAATGCCAAATAGACAATTCAGACCACTTACTGTGTCCCACTGGAAAACATACAGGGTGCTGAACAGAGGCTCAGTCTTCTGGGCCAAAGTCAACACATGGATTTGGGGTTCTGTGTGTGTATGAGTGTGTGTGTGCAGAAGGGGTTCCCTCAGAGGTCCCATGGCTTTTACAGTGTCTCAATAAACCATCTGCACTTAGGGCCTTAGGAATGAGGAGCTCTTTGCTGCCTATAAAAGACGGCCCATGTCATTAAAACAGTGCTGCGCTAAGTAGGCTGCAGAGCACAGGGACTGCTGGTGTGTGTGTGTGTGTTTGGGGGTGGGTGTACTAGTGTCAAACTGGACCAATCAATGTGTCCAGTGTTCTGCCTTTCAGACCCCTCATGTCACAGAGGTGTAGGGTGGTAGTGTGATGATGTGCAGGCACCTTTTTGGTTAAGTTTCCCAGAGCTGCTCAGCTTTACCGGGCTGAAGTTTTTTTTTTTAATCCATAACTCACAGAAATTGGGTTATGCTCCACATCCACATATTCAAAACTAGTATATCAATAGTGAGATAAGTATGGGAAGCTATCCTGTTATTCAGCTCTCAGGCTGCAGAAACCTCAAAGATGAGATCTATTGTAAATACACATATGTTGTTTTCAAATACTAATGTGTTATACAGTGTATTCATAGTAAAGAAATCCCTTTGAGCTTGTGAATGGTTGTAAAGTGCATTTTTTTTGAGATGCAAAAGTAAAAGCTTAAAGCAGGCATTGCTTCAGGGTATATTCAGAGTATAAATCTGCAAGAAAATGAGATTCCCTCTCCATTTAAAGGACCATGCCAGTGCACGTTTAGCACGTTCATTTGGAATCAAATAAACCTAGGTGCTATTTTTTTATTGAGTAGTGTAGCTCTGTATATAATGCTAAAATGGAATAGCAGTCCTCGATAAGTCTCTACAATCAGCAGTAAAGACGGCAACGAGAACAGGATATGCTGCCGTCTCAACAGGGGTTGTAGTTTTTGGGGTGGGTTTGATTTCTTTACCTGAATGAGACAGCAAATGCATCCGTAGACGGAGGCTGTCCAGGAAGCTCTTTCCACACAGCTCACAGCCGTAGGTCTTCATTCCACTGTGCATCTTCCTGTTGACAAAGAGCAGAACAAACATTTTACTGTCTGTTAAACAATACTGTTTAGAGCAGGCAGCTTAATGTGCATCATGTTTGTGTCTGGAACAAAAAGAAAGAGAAGCTAATAACTTTCAGCACAAGAAGAATTTGGCCTTTCGCAGTTCGAGAAAATATCCTTCATTCATAACAACAGCACATAACAATAACCGTGAGTCTAACAAGCCGTCCAAATACAACACCTTGTTTTCTGCGGGGAGCACCAGACCATGACTCGCTGCTGTAAATCACAAGATGCTATTCAAGCAGAGGCATTATCAACTACCTACATCTCAAGTGCTGCAGATGGATAAGGAGCTATAAAGTGAAATAGAATGATTTATTCAGGCAAACACACGAGACAGCTATTTAGTGTTATGAACCACTTATGGGCCAGTTTTTTGACGACTGCTCTCTAATCTATAGGGTGATGTGTGGCTTGAAGCAAAATGTGATCTGCAATGAGTTTTTACCGAACAGACAGTCATTAGGCCGTAACATAGTTTAAGCGCACAAGGTCAGACAAGACTAAGGTTCAATATTTGATTATGTGGTAAAGGCCTTGAAGGTTAGGTGACTAAATAACATCTGACAACAGAAAGTCGAGCCCCGCGACTCTCTCTGTTACGAAATCCTCAAAGACCCCACGGCTCACTACAAAGCATATTATTCTTGAGAGATATCTGAAAGTGCTCTAAAGCAATTAAGGTGACACGAATTGCCAAACAACTGCCACAGAGCCTTAAGCCGCCCGAGAACTTCAAATGCCTCGCCTTAGGTGAGGTTCACAAAGCCACACATCCATGATTGTAATGATTGTTTGTCATTTTGGTGCCGTATCAGATTCGGCACATTTAATCTTCCAAAAGTGTTCCTCTTCTTTTGCACAGCGAGGCTCCAAAAACAAATGTTTCCTTTTGGGTAATAATGCAACAGCCAGGACGGTAAAAAGAACCACTTTTCCTGGATTTAAATAATGTTGAACATGTTTACGCAAAAAGCTGGAAAGATATACCTCAGTCTGCACAGAATAGTCTATACTCAGGTGAGTGTATGCTTCTGGCAGACAAAGCAAGACGGCGTCAAACAGAAGGGTTTCATAGTCTCCGTCGACGAGTCAGGTGGCGCAGAGTGATCAGCCAAGTGCATTCTTGGGGAAACAATGCCCTTGATAAGAATTCTGCTCAACTTGGGCGAGATGACAGCCATCCATCTTGGCGTCTCTCAACAAAGCCGCAGAGGAGGAGGTGGTGCCACTCTCCCAAAACATGACTGATTGATGTCAGATGTCGAATGCAAATTGATTTACAGCTCTCTTTTGTGCCTCGAGAGGGGTAGGGCAGAGACGGAGCGGGGATGAGACAGGCAGGGAGAGATTATGGCGGGTCTTATGGCGATGGCTGGCTAGGAGTTATTAAGCAATGAAGTCTAGCTTGACTTCAGTGACTATTAATTACTGCAAAAACATCCTTGAAACCTGACAGGAGGACTGGTGAGAAAAACTGAGATGTGGAAAAAAAGCAGTTGGGCTGAAGAAGCCATGCTAGCCATTGTGGTGGTTAGAATTTGTGGAGAGACGTTGGAAAGTAAAGGCAGAACGACGGCCCTTTGGCAAGCAGCGAGTGATTAAAAGCCCCTATAAATGCCAAAAGCCCCCAGAAGGGAAAGGACGATACTTGAAAAGCCAAAAAGGAAGAGAAAGTGAGATAGAAGTGAAACAAGTGAGAAAGGAAACAGTTAGATATCAATCTGTGACGGTACATTAGGTCCAGGAGTTATGTCATGATGTAGCGTTCTTTAATGAAACATTTCCGCTTCCTGCTTTTCCCAGAATGCCCTTCAATAACCAGCCGTGAAATCAGAATTCGAGGCGTTCAATCACAAACAGGCATAGCAATTGTGAGATCCGGCTGCTTTTGGTTATATATAAATATACTTGGACAAATCTGTAGCATTTGCCTTATAGCTGCATTGCATTCTGGTCGATTGAAGCACCTGCTGCCGCATGAAATGACATCTCAACCGCTTCCTTGTTGGAATTTTCCTCCCATGATTGATGCAATGTAATTTTTTGAAGGTGAAGTTATTCACATGAATGACAGAAAACACAAACAACACAATGGACAAAGGAATGGAAGCAGATTTCTTCCCCTTAAGGATCACAGGTGATGTACTCACATGCTTTCACTCCGATAAAGTGGAAAACACACGCAAGCGGTAAAACCACAGCACAACACTTCACAGAGCACAAAGACTTTCAAAGGCCTTTTGTGTCCCTCCTCAATCTGACCATTGTGCCCCCCAGACAGAGCACTGATAAGGTATGGATGGACTTATTAAGGCCACTAGAAGTGGAAGCAATGCCATGTATTTTCACCGTAAATGTAGTGTTGATGAGCAAAGTGCGGTGTGTATGTCCCTAGCTGAGAGTGTGTTAAATCTAACTGCAATCGCGAGCACTACCCACTGAAACAGCACATTACTTGATGTTCAACAGAATGGTAACAGCACCTGTTCCAGCAATTCAGTCTGTTAAAGGGAAGGTTTAGGACGAAGCCTGTCCTATTGAAACACTAATGACACCCTTCCTTTTGCTATTTAACTGTATTTAGTCGAGCTTCTCTTCAAGTAAGCACGGCTTTCAAGTGTAATTTCTTTATGGAAAGTAATGAAAAAAATGTATTGCAGTGGCATAAAGCTGTGTGAATGGGTGCAACACCCAGGCAGCCAAAATGGCTTGGCCCAGCACTGGCTTATATCCGGCATTCTTGGCTTCCAGATTCATGCCAGACTCGTGATGACTAAAGCACCGAAATCAGGGTAAGTACAATGGTCCAATTCCAGCTGGTGATAATGGCTTAAAGCGAGCCTGAGTGCAGCTAACAGAGCCGATTCTCAGCCCAAAAACCAGCCAAAGTCCACACCCACAAAGACTCGCCAGTTCTAACTGTATCTGTAACTGGCCCCAGAGGATCAGATGTGATCTGGCTGGAAAAGCTGCCTTTTGAGCCCGTCATCTGCTGTGATGACAGGGAGTCAGCGGCCCCAGCATTTATGAAACGGTTTACTGTCGACGGACACATACACCTATGAAATATAGAAGAATAATATGCAGCATTTGAGGAATATTCTGTCCACTTTGAAATGCTTTGTGTGCCTAAGCAGAACTAATAATACACTGTAATTCAGCTCCAACAAGATTTAATGATATGTAAAAGGATACTAAAATATATCGTCCCAGCTCAGTGATTTAGCTCTGAGAGACCTCTCTCCACACACACACACTCTCTCTCTCAAATCCCATCGTAACTGTCTGCTTTCATGTTGTGCTTCTGAAATAGATGATGAGAGGTGTGTGTGTGTGCGGTGGGTGGGAGCTCAGGGAGGGAGGGAGGGAGGGAGGGAGGGTGATTTGAAACAGACTGACTGCAGCCATTAAGGAAGTTCACATAAAACTCTCTCAGGCCATTTACTCAGTTAATAATCGACTTTGTCCAACAGTCACTTTTGACAACGGCAATAAATTTTAAATTTATGTCAACAAAACATATGCTGATCACCTCGTGCGGTGTGCTTCCTCGTAAAATCCAGCCCGACCGAGGGCTGTCTGAATACGTGTGTGTGTGTTTGAAATGTGAGCCGATTACAGGCCTGGGTTATTGAGCCGTAACAGCTTGCCTCGTGTAATTCAGAACTTTTTTTCCCATTTTGCCGCTGGACTTGGCTGGCCATATATCATAACTAGCACTGCATTTGGAGAAATAAAGACCCAAGCTTCCCACCTGCTCTTCTACTTGTAATATAACACCATTAAAAAAGTCAAAATAAGGTGATCTACTGAGACACACGGCAACCAATAAAATAATTCAAAGACCCCAGAGATTCTTGGATGGTTTTGGCTCATCCAGATTTCATATGATTGGGCTTTAACAGAGGCTGAGGAACTACATCCAAACCTCATTAAATCAAATGACTCTGCTTGAAACTCATACCGATATCGTCCTCAGCTCACATCGCCGTTTTACATCACCAAACTATTTGACAAAGAAGAAAAGCCAAGCAGAGCCGTGCTTAATGACGTGCACTTATTCCTCATTGCTCGCCTAAAATCCATTTCTCCCTCGGTCGTCTCGAGTGTTGTTCTCCATCCTCATCTATCCTTACATCTTTTATTTTTTCTATTTTTTCTTCCATCCTGCGTTTGTGAAGGGAGCTATAAAACAACCTGAAACGATGTTCGTAAATAAAAGCTTTGGAGGTAGAAGAATGGGGGGGTTAAGATGGAGAGAAGAAAACACTAAAAGATAAAGGGAGGCAATTGATAAGAGGTGGTAAATTGAAGAAAAGCTGGCTTTGGTGTGTGTGTGCGGCTGTTTGTTCATTAGTTGTGTTGGTCAGAAGAAAAAGAACTGATAATTGGGGAAAGGAGAGCCGCTGAACAGAGCCTCAGACTTAAGTAGCGGAGGGATGGCGAGCATCTCAGGTGGGCATCTGAGACTCTAAAGATAAAAAGAGTTGTCAAGCTGAATTCACTTACAACCCTGTTTGTATCTAACGCTAGCTATTAGCTTAGCATAAAAGACCAACACATTTTTCTTTTTGTGAACTGTTTTCATTGCATCCTGTGTTTGTTCTCCGGATAAAACGGAGCTAAAAGGAGAGCGTTCATCAGAACATCACTCCAAAGGAATCCAAGTGTTTCTGGTGATAATAGTCATTATTGTGTGTTCAGCCTGTTCCATTAATGCAACTTCATGATTACGGCCAGAGACATATTATTTAGGGATAAAAGCATTCTGGTGCATTCTGTGCCATTCCCATAATATTTGTATTTAATAATCTATGCATACTGATTAGAGTCTGACAGATATTATCGGCCAATATCAGATATCGGTATGTTCAATATGAGCTTTTTTTAAACAATAAATAACACAGAAAATGTTACTTTGTGATTAACAAGTGGTGTCAGCTTTTTTTTTTTTCAGTAATTGACTGAAACTGAACAGTAACAATGTTTGTTTAGCCATTTATTTTTTTCCTATTTATTCTTTATTTTCTCAGTTATCATTTCTTAATTTCCCTGTGTAATGTATAACAATGTAAAAAATTATTTAATACAGTTTAATGTTTAAGACAGGAGCTCTCTGGGCACATTTGCAGAGTGGTAAAAAAAAATCAATGAACAATTCACATGCATCTAGTCCACATAAGTTTTCATTCTTACTCAAAAAACAACTATATCGGTAATTAATTAATTCCCCCCCTCTTATATCAGTATTGGCCTAAAAAATCCCATTTTGGTCGGGCTCTAGTACTGAGACCAATAAATATTCAAGATACAGACGGAGCTACGACGTGAAGCTAACATAAGCACAAAGACAGGAGGTTGAAACAATCAGCCGGCAGCAACAGAGCATGTAACGTGATGTTAATCGCAAACACAGGTCAATAAAAAGACTTGAGTTTTAAAAATGATCCATGGTATAAGTGGGATAATGCACTCTAGAAGTAAGAGCCCAACAAATGCTACATCCATTTGGGGACAAAAGCACGGGGTGGAAAGGGTCCACTGCCGCACACACAACTCCCTGTCAGGGTGAACAAAGGCAAAATGATGCACGAGGCGATTCGGTGACACTTTGGTGGCTGATCCTAATGTGGCCATAAGTGGCGCAGTGTGCCGCCGGCACCTCTTATTTTGGTTTTCTGACAGAGGGAGACGGAGAGGAGGAGCGAGGGACTTTTTTTTCAACATGAATTTCCAGTCCATTAGGGCGCTGACCATGTCACACGGACAAACATGGTGGGAGAAGTAAGAGGGTGAGAGGGGAGTAGTGGTGGCGGTGTTTAATGAAACAAAAGGATCACGAAGAGGAAAGATCATAGAAAGACATAACTGAATAACAGGCCGTGTTTAGAAGCAAGGAACACAATGGCACCTCATCTGTTTGGTGAAGTCCTTCAGAGCTCAGTGACACACACATATCGGATCCACTGAGGCACCGTGTGTGGTTCTTAACATTTACATGGGTCCATTTTGTGGCCGTCTGAAGAGGCAGGTGGAAAAAAAGCTCCCTTTCTGTCATTTTATCCCTGCTTTTAAGCCTCCCCAATTCCATTGCCCTCCCACCCCACCCCACCCCTCTGTCTTTGCTCAATCAAAATGTATCAGGCAGGCTGGCGTAACACCGGTCGGCGTGGGCTGTTTATCCTGAGTCCTCCTGCACATATCAATGACTTGGCCCCCGTTGTCCCCCGGCGGGGAGACGTTCATATAAATTCAAGCCACACAAGCAAACGCCGAGGCACTCGTGTTGAGCATAGATGAGTAGCAGGGCAAGAGGAAAAGAGGAGAGACAGAAGGATGGGGAGGGAGAGCGCAACTGCCTTTCATCCTCACTGTGTTATTTATAATATCACCGACACTGCCACCCCCAAATCTGCCCTGAGGGCGTCTCAGGAGACAAAAAAAAAAACGATATCACGTTGAAAAAATTAACAACAGTAAACATGTTTCCTTGCCTGAGTGACACAGTCCCTGTCTCAGCCAATCAGCAGCGTGTATGTCACCTGTAATTGCGATGCCAACCTTTGCTGGTAGAGACATGTATCATTTCTATCAACTTTCCTCAAAATCTGATCAGTGCAATTTTGATAATGAGTGCAATTTTGACAGCCGGCTGAAAGTAGTTAGATTAATGATATCTGCAAGTTTCATTAAAATCCAATCAGTCATGTCTGAGTTAGCCTACGAGAAGTGTCCGAAACTACGGTGCTAATTAATGGATTGCACAAACTCCTCACGGTGTTACATGCAGCTTAAAGGTGCCACAAACAGCATTTTGTGTCTCGAAAGAACATTTCCAATAAATCCTTTTGCTCCAACTTGCCAACATGTGTCCCTTCTCTCTGCTATTTGTATTATTCAATATCATTTCATTCTCTTCAAAGCTGAAATGCTTAAAATTCCTGCATGCTCCAGAGGTCATGAAAAACATCTATCGATTAAGGCTTTTTGTTATCAAGAGTTACAGTAAGTGTCTGTTACTTAAAACTTCCTCACGGCTTTATTTAGGCACGACAGGGCTAAAAAGACACAGTGCTTGTGATATTAAGAATCTAGTGTGCGAGGTGGAGAAGTGGCGGCGCCGGAGACAAACGGTGAAAGTAATGATATGAGGGAATAAAGTATTGTCAGGCTGCATCAGTGAAGGATTTTAAGAATTTATTTTTCCATTGAAGCCTTAATTAATGACCATCATGAGAGTGAGGGACGCCCAAACTGCTTCTCACAGTGAATCCCCTGATAAATGTTATCATCAATTAAAAAAAGTACGAGATAATTACAAAGTCTGGCAGAACATAAGAGAGAAAGACAAGTTATTGTGTTTCTTACTCGCTCACAAGTTGTATGTGAAGCATTTTGTGCACTATTCATCATTCCACCTGTGCAGAAGCAAACATTTTTCTTGAAATAAAATAAATTGGGTAATTCAGTGTTTCATTATTTGATTCGTTGAAATGATAATTGAAAGAATGACACTTTGAGTTTAGAATATTTTATCACAGAGCTGTGTTCGTAAGGTCAAAAATAAAGCTTTATGCTCAGAACTAAACAGCTGTTGGACCCATTTCCTGTGAGATCAGACTCGAAATGCAGCACAGAGGCCACAAGAGGTTGTGTCTCTTCTCAGCTTTGCTTATGGTAAGTCTAATCAGGTTTTATATTCATGAAATAATGCGAGAAGTAACAGCTTCTGTGTCACCGCTCTGTTGGAATACAGTCACAACAAAAGGAAAAGTATCAATTTACATTTGCACTAAATATCACCACCCAAGCATTGGTACCTAAACACATACGGTTAGGAGAGCCTGGCTTCTCTGCTAATGGAAGGGGAATAATCCAAGGAACTTCTAATTGTGCTTCCTGGGCAGTAAAACACTATTTCAAGCTAATCCCAGTTAGATACCCGGATTCCCCCAAAGCTTAGAAGGTAGGATTCACTCTCTAATACCCTCAGCGTTACTCAGGAAGCCATTTCAACCTCTCTCCTACAGTTCCACTCAGTGTGAAGTGCTTTCCCCCTTCGACAAATTCCTTTTATTCAGTAAGAGGTGACAATGAAGAGAGAATATGACCCAGAGGTTGCAGTTCAAATCCCTACACTGGCAGGAGCAAATTTGACTGGAGGAAAAATATCAAAGAGCCCCTCGGCAAAACACAGAAACACACAATTCTAAAGGTGTCATGTTTGAAATTCTCAGCTGCCTACTTACATTATTCTAAAAGAGCAGATCTTATAGGTGAATGAACTGAATCACACTATCACACAAACAGGAAAAGAGCACAAAATCAGTTCCCAACGGCTGTCGCTGCTGCTCGAAGAGGATAAAGTTCGTAAACAGCCGTCTAACTCACCAAACTACCTAAAACATGTTCGTTAAATACAATAAAACTACATTTGTTCTCTTATCGAGCAGCTTGTTTTCATCCACTGTGAGTACTTGTTCGTATATAAGCAACATAATCGTGAGCCAGTCAGCCTATATTGATGCTTGATGTACGGCAGCGACCTCTAGTGGTCATAGTGATTATGACGGAGAAGATGAAAAAGTCAGGTGCCGCAGTATAAAGAGTGATAAAGTCCACACAGGGAGGAGGTCGGTGTGGATGGATGAGTTAAAAAACACAGAACTTTGACTAAGGAGACCGCTGCTTCTGTCCCCTGTGGAGCTAAAGTCAATGTCGTTTTTAAATGAACTTGTAAGTTTACTAGCATATGTAACTACGTCACTTTTACGTCGAGTACTTATAGAAGTGGTCATTTCATCCAAAATCCTTTTTTTTCTAAACTTAACAGAGTCATTTTGGTGCCTAAACCTAACCAAGTAATAATTTTCACAATGTTAAATAGAATTAAAAATTCTGATATCTACATATTGGCTGATATTATTGTAAACATCTACCATTGCACTCACATTTAGGTTTGCTTAATCTTCTATTTTCTTTTCCAGAATGAAAATGTAACTATTTGTTGGAGTTTGTAATGTATCTTTTTATAACCTTGTGGTTTCTATTTGTAATTTGTATTTTAACAATTACAGTGACTTTAAGCTTTTGTCATGTGTTGAATGACATTATAGAGTTGACATCGCTGACAGCAGCTTTCAGTCAGCTTGTAAATCAGAGCACAAAATACATGATGACAACATTTCTGAATTACCCAAACCTCTTTTTCTGCATCATATTCTATGAACAAAAACAAAGCATATCATATCATACAATGTATATGCCAATAATGATATGTCTGTGAAAGGTCGATTTTGACTGATAAATCAGGCCAACTGTATCAGTCAGGCTCTAATGAGGTACATTGTACAGAGAATTTAAACACTGAACACACAACCTTTAAAAGCATCGGGACTTTAACTAATCACCCCGACTGGAACAACAGTGGAAAAGAACGCAGCAGATGAATGGTTCGTCACCGCAGTGACTCTGGTGTGTCACTATGCAGTGGTAGTGGGCAGCACACAGGTGCGGGAGTGTATATGTGCAGCTCCCTGCAGTTTTTCCCCAGGTCATTACTATAAATGACAGTGTGCTCTTAGTCAACCAGCCTGGTTAAATAAGGATTAGAGGGATAAGGAGAAAATAACTCCACACTTTTGAGGGCAGCAAATGGTGTTTGCAAAGTCTGCAACCAAAAGTAGGAGCTCAGCTTTGCCTGCAAATAATTTGACATCCCCAGTTCCCCCTTGTGTGATAACTCTTTTTTCTCATTTTAACTAGACCTAAAGACACTTTCACAGAAGTGTTGGAACGGTGGGAACAAAGACTAAGGAGAGCGTGTAAGATCACACGTATAAAGTATTTCTGTTAAAGCCCATCTCTGAGACAAACACCAGCCCTGCTGCTCCCTCTTCCCCTGCCTCTCTTTTGGTTTGTGCATCAAAAGATCCTGCCATCTGAAAATAGCACGTCAACATTTCTGTTTCGTCTTGTTGTTTCTTTCTATTTTTTATTCTCGACAATGTTGCCAGTTTGCTAGATTCCTGTTTTTCCTCTGCTCCTGCTTTCTTGATCTGTGAGAGGTTACATCGCATCGAGTGAGACGTTTGGCTCATGCGTGTGTGCGTCTCCGCATGTGTGTGTGCAGTAGCAGAGCTTTGGTGGTCTATAAAAAGCAGCCAGACGAAGTCTTCCCTCTCTCCTCATGCATTATGCATTGGCATCACCTTCCATCAAGTGACAGAAAAACCTCAAAGATGTCTAACTTTAGCTTCCATTCTGAAAGCCAAACAGAGGAGGAGATGTGTTATTTTGACTGCCACAGTCGAGCTAAGCACCTGTTACATCAATAAAAGCTGCATTTCGCAACAAGAACGACGACAACAACAACCTGTGTGATGGCACAGCACTCACAAAAAAAGCGTTTAAATGCAGATAGCAGCGGGGAGTACTTGAGTGGAGAAAGAGTTCACGTTAGAGGAGATGACATTGGATCAGACTTTGACCTTGAGGAGAAGTTTTGTGAAAACAGCTTCGAGAGTCAAAAATATTTCCACAGGAAGGGCACAGTGGGACCTGGCACTGCTGTAAACAACAGGACTAGATCATTTGATTTAGAAGTACAAAGACTTTAACAAGAAGTGGTTAAACCAAGTATTGTTTTTCATTTATAAATATTAAATTAAGGCAAAAATCTTATTGCACCTTACTGGGACATAGATAAAGAAACTGTTGTGCAGTGTGTCATTCAACAGCAGGTTTGACTTCTCTGTGGGTCACTGTGGCAGGTCACTGAAAATACAGTCTAAAGATGCCAAAACTCTGTCAACATGCATGCTCACTGGCTTTATGTTTTTCCACCTGCATTATTTTATTGATTTTTAAGGTTAAAAAACAAGCTGATGACAGATTCAAAGACTTTAAATTGTTGTAAAAGCTGCAGAATATATTACAAATTGGTCATTTTGGCCTCAGAGTAACAGTACTGACACACAGAGGCTTGTGCACTGAAAAAATAAAAAAGTGTATAGTACAAACATGATTAATAATCTAAATAAGCAGGGTGTATGTATATATGCACAAGTGTACACACATGACATGTGATTGCTCCATAATTATAACTACAACTGCAGACCAGATGCTGCTTATCTCAGGAAACACTGGCTCACTGTCAATATTTCGTCGACAACAGTGTCCCAACTTCATAACGGCTGATCAGTGTAAACACTCTTGTTTATCTGGAAATGGGAGAGGGACCTTGTGATTTTATTTTTTGGAGCCAGCGTGAGCCAGAGCAGACCAGTTGACAATGTGATTATTTAGGTATTTGGACACAGCTCTCAAACTATTATGCAATGCCTCTGGGATTGATTTACTGTACGCTTCGTAACGTTGGACAGATCGCATTCTGGGAAAAAGATAGTGGCAGGCAGGCCAGTGTGTTTGTGTGTCTCAGAGAGAGAGTGTGTGTGTGTGTTTGGGTTTCATCTGTCTCTCCGTGCAAATAACATGATGAAATTATTAGCATGGAAATTATCCATGCCGAGGGAAATAAAAGTGTTTAAAAGGAAAAAAAGATGCGATTGCAGGGACTTATTTTGACACTTGAGATGGCCGCAGGCAGCTTGTTTTGACGTGTCTGACCTCGGGAACTTGTGTGTGTGTGTGCGTGCGTGTGTGCGCTTGGGGAGGTTCAGGTGGCAGCGGTGGCGCTAGGCCATCTGCACTGTCATTCACTGCACGTCCGCCTTCCAAGAGTTGCACAGCACCCACGGGCATCCCAAACAGCCCCAGCCGGAGCTCTGCGGGGCTGCAGTAAACAAGTCGCTCTCATCTCAAAGAGAGTGTGTGTGTGTGTGTGTGTGTGTGTGGGGTGAGACTGTGTGATACTCCGGTATGTTCCTGTACACTTCATAGTGCCATAGCATGAGTGTTTTTGTTTTGTTTTTAGTACTTCCACTTGGATTAGCATGTTGATTACATATCGCTTTTATTTTGAAAAGACAAAGTATTAATTAATATAGTATACATAGACTTTTCAGAGCTGCTCATATAAAAAACATACTTATGTAAATTAACATATTAGTTTTTTTATTCAAATGCTCTTAACCTTCTTAATATGATGCAATACATAGAAATGATCCAGGCTAAATAGTTTGAAAAAGATTTCATCTGTTGCTTAATATTTAAATTAGTTTTCATATTTTTAATGCAACCCCCGATTCCTAACAAGTTGGGGCACTGTGCAAAACATTAATAATAAAAGAATGTATCAAATTCAGAATTTATCTCTAAAAAGCAAAAGTTTATCTCTTAAAATCCACCTGTACTGTTTGCTTTAGGGGTCGGGGAAGAGTTAGGATTAGACCCCAGAATACTTATAACACATACAAATATAAGGCTTCATTTGTGCTTTAACATGTGATTTTAAGAGGTTAAATATATTTTCTTCAAACAGTTTTTCTATTGAATATATGTCACAAAGGATAAGCAAATTATTTGCATTCTGTTTCTTTTTTTGAATCAGGGTTGTACAATGCAATAAATCCCACAAACCTCCATGCAACCAAAACTATATTGCTAATCGAAAGGATATTGATCGAATGATTGGTGCAAAATTTAAAGTATGACAAAAAATATTAAAATTCGATTTTTTGGAGGAATTCTTACCAGGTTTAATTATTAATATATGATAATAAATCAGTACAAGAATAAAAAAAAACTGATTTTTCTAGTCCTACATGGTCAATTGTTTATATAATACTAGTTCTGGGATGCACACTTCCCCCAAACTTTCCTTTCATAAAACAAAGCAAAATCTTACTCTTATGGGAAAAGAAGTGTATTAAATATGACTTACCACAGACTAAGCTAACTCAAAAGAAGCAAAAAGATAATGAAGCATGACAATTGCTCCTATTTCTGGCAGCCCCCTGACATTCCCTGGAGGTTCCTAAACCTGACTTTGGGAATCATTGGTGTACATTATGTAAGCACAGCCTGCTCTCTCCTTATTTATACCTGATGTCTCTTCACTGCTGCAGCATCTTTCATGTCTCATCATATCTGACCTCAAACGTGCCGTTAACTATGGATAAACATATTGTCTCTGATTGCCACATCTTATATTAGCACCTTCATCTGTGCAGAGCGCACTATTAAAGGGAGAAAACTTCAGCGAGTGAGTATGACAGCTGAACAGCAGCCAGTGAATGGAGTGGGCGGTCTGTGCCAAGAATTTCTGTCGGCTTGAATCAGTGCCTTTGCCCGCACAGTGGAGGGTCATGTGAGAGTTTGGGTTTGTGTGTGTATGTGTGTGTGAAATATAGCTGATAACAAAGTGATAGGATGCCTTTTTTCCTCTTTTTTTCGTCTTTTTTTCCACCAGTGCTGGGCCCGTCCCTGCTGCCTGGTGGCAGCCCAGTTAATGATGCTGGTGTAATGCAGAAAATAAAAAAAAGAAAATTGAGTATCACTTATGCAGGTAAACTGTGAGATTCTGTGAGAAGGTAAATGTGAGAGGTTTTAATGCTGCCAGGCACTAAATTTAAGAGCAATTTAAAAACAAAGCTTGACAACTGACAACCAGCCTTCTTCTGAAGAATAAGAAACAAAGCTCCAGCATGGGAGATGGAAAGGAGAATGTGGGTTTAGTGAATGAGTCGGACCACATATTATACTCCTTAACAAATTCTGCACAAGGTGCAAAAAAAAAAGACAATTTCACAACAATTATTTTGAAAAACCTGGAACTTAAATGATTTAAAGCCATTGTACGGGCCCATCATCACCTTGCATTGTGTCAATGTCACAGCTATGTATACAGAGGAAAAGTGGACCATGAGACAAGAGCTCCAACAAGAAACGAGGGAGAGAGGGAAAATATACTGTGTGAGCGAAAGGATAAAATATGTGCTGACAGCTTTTTGGCCAGAGGGCTAGAACACTGAAATAGTAGCGTCTGGGTGTCAGGCCGGGGTCGCTCCCTTCACTCGAGAGCAGACTTTCCCCGACCCCGGCTAGGAAAACATCACACACCACTACAGTCAACTGATAATGTAGTATCTGACAGATAATGTACTAACGTGTCCAAATGTGACACTAATGCACCTTGGAACGGGCAGGAAGACCTCTCAGCTGAATAAAAATCATTTCATCGGTTGTATTAAACAGGAAATGTTTCTCTAAAGAGAAATACTGAAGAGACTGTGACAGCACGGTGAATCTAACTAATTGAATTAGTGCGTTATAGCTCTTACATAACGCCCCGTTTTACACTACTTGGGAAGTTATCATATTTATGACGTAATCATTTTGACAATGAATTAGTCAGTGGACTGCTGCAGTCAGTGTGGTGGTTTGGACTGGCGGTGAGAGGGAGGTGGGTGTACCTTTTCTTTACAACTGGTTAGAGAAAGCATAAAGGAAGAAATCGATATGACTGCTAATGCTGTGACTCACCAGACACTTGTGTTTCTGTGTGTGTGTGTGTGTGTGTGTGTGCGGGGGGCAGACAGGGAGGAGGAATAGCGAGCTAAACAACAAACAGGACATTTACATGTTCTTCATGACACACCTAATGTGTGTGTCCTTACAAAGGTAATAAAGTGGAAAACATATCAGTATATGTAATCCAACATTGACATAAATCAATGCTTCTCTCTTTTTTTCCTGCAACAGTGTCCATAATGGCCTGAAGTGCTCTTTAGTTTACTAAAACCCACAAATTCCCAGAACTGAAGATACTGAGAACATGACCTCGGTGTACGTGGAGGGAGCTACAGCCAAAGTGATTACAGGACATCGCTTGTAACAGGGGGAGGCTGCAGACAGCAAAATAAAAGTCCTTATACTATTTCTCTTGATAAATACACCAAACTGCCTGTCAGACACCAACACAAACGAAAGATTATGCAAATACAGCACAAGGTGCTTATCTATGGCGTAGGCTGTCTGTCATACTGCTTTAAAAATAAGTCATAAATGTCACAATTCAATGGAAACTTTGTAATACTTAAAAAGGCCAACATTTGGAAAAGTTGGTGGCCTATATCTCTCAGTACAGCTCAGTGAGTGAAACAGGAAACAGCATCTTTCAAGAAATATGTGGACGATTCTGTCGTCTGTGCTCCCATCGAATCAGAACTGTGGCTTTAAGAGGTATAAGAACACCACTCATACACACGCACACACACACTCTAACCACTTCTTTTAGAAAGAAAACTATCCCTTTCTTTTTCCAGAACAGCAAATCAAACAGCTGCTCAGAAAATGTCCCAACCTACTTGAACAGAGCGGGCATCTTAGCGTGTCTCATGGTTGGTTAAATATTTGCCAGCTGGGGTGCTTTTCTCTGCCGTGTGTGTGTGCGTGTGTGCGTTTGGCCTGCTTGTCATGAAAAGCACAGTTCAGGTGCTGAATCAATCATACATGTAGATAGAATCCAATAAGCATGGAGCGAGACTGCAGCTGGGGTCTACGGAGACAAGAGACAGAGAGAGAGCAGCGATGCCCATGTTGGCAGTGCTCGCTTTATCACCCCGTCTCAGCAGATGCCATGTTACAGAGAGGGTAATTAATAGCCCAGTGGGGCCTGGGTGAGAATCGCCAAGACACCCTCTTACACACACATACACACACACACAAAATAATAATGTCTCCATTTGCCCCCCGGAGCAGCTTTGCGCCAACTAGCCTTCACCTCATTATGCCAATCAAATCGACCAGGGGGTGTGGAGGGTGGGGGGGAGGGGGGCGGAGAGGGGAGGGAACAAGCTGTCCTTTCTCATTCGGCCTCACTCACTTTCACTGTCCATGTGTTCATTATGGAGAAAGATTTGATCTTAATAAGAACATCGCCACACTGAGCTGTCAGGAAATGGCCAAAGCGGGTTTTTTTTTTCTTCCCTCTCCCCGATTGTACCTTGGTTTGGTAATAAGCCACTCATCCGTCCGCTTCTTCCAAGAAGCTAAAAATGTTGGCTTTCCCGGCTGCCAGTTGTGAGCCACACACCCGGAGCTGCAGCTGGGTTTTCACAGTTCGCTTTGCCTTTTCCCTCTAAACTGTGCAGGGTAAACTATTTACAGTCTGGGTGCCAGCAAACTACTTTAAAATAATAACAGGGATTTAACTGGAAACAATTTCAGGACTCAAACGTTGTCATGTCAACTTCATCTTTACTTTTAGCGCAAAAGTCTCCCTGCTGCTTAGAATTCCATAGCAGGCAGTTCATGAGTTTATTCCTTTTAATATCTGACTTGCCTCCTGTTAGTTCCAAATAAAACTGTTTTGGCTTGTGCTGTTGTGGGGACGTGTATGAAGTCTGCGAGGGTCGCTGTTTCCCGTACTAACTGCTTAGTTTAGTGGGACAATATTATTTTTCCAGGATTTCCTGAAACTTTGCCGTGATGACAGAGAACTTTAAAGACTGTTGTAATCAGCAGGTTTCAGGCAAACTCTGGATCCCAAAATGCATTTAACAGGCAACTTCTATCTGTGAGCAGGGAATGTTCAACAGGTTGAACATTCACTTGTGATCTACGGTAAGTTTTCTTGGAAATGTGCTGCTCAAATTCTATCTGTAATGTAATAGCACTCCTTTCAGCTTTTTTTGTTGCTTTACATATTTGTTTTTTGTTTTTCTTTCCGTATTTAGCTATTCGCTCTGGTAAAAAGCTAGCTAGATATTTTTGGCAGGTGGTGGAGACCAAACCAGAGCTAAAATGATAGTGAACATCAGTAACCTATCAGTGGATCCACTGGATCAGTAAATAGATTTTATGATATGAGCCAATATGAAAAGGTTTTTTTATGGAACATAATATGCAGAATTTGCCTATTTAAGCTAACTATATAATTTTTTCTTTATTTTAATGTTCTGATAGTATATAATTCCCTATATCACCATCATATCAGTAATCAGGGAATTTTCCCCTCTAAAATTGCCATCAGTCTAAAACACCATGTATCCGTCAGGCTCTAGTAAAAAGGAAACTGATCAGTAACTTTTCCAGACAGTACTAAGTCAGAGGTCAGGGTCTCCAAGCTTGCTGGGAAATTTATCTTTGACCTCGTGGCCATAAATCAGTGAATGCAGCTTTAAACTTTCAACTTTAATTCTGATTGCATTAACACTGCAGGCCAACTTAGAACAAATAAATGTATATAAGCCGTTGCTTAGCAGTAATGATCTGTGACGGTTCTTATAATTGCATGTCTGATGTCCTCCCCTTCATGGCCGGCGATATAACAACAATGAATCACCACACGGCCTTTTAAAGCTTTGACACATTCTACACTGTTCCTCCTCTTCTAGCTTCCAGGATGTAATTAATTGCATTTTCATTCATTTTATTTTTACAATTTGTTTTTAAAAAGTAGAAGGAGAATTGTGTTTTTTGGTTGGCCAACATGGCTGAAAAGAGCTCTTATTAGAGAACATCCAAGTAAATAAATGATCTAGCTTGAAACCGTAAGGCAAAAACATCTAATTTCCTACATTTTTTTCTCTTGAAAAGATGTGAGTTTTACATTTCCCCTCTGTTTGTTCACCATCACAACAAACTAAACACCCTGACCTGCCGTCTTGAGGCAGCAGGGGAGGTTTAAGGAGATGTACTTAGTGGCAGCCCGCCTCTGCAGAGGGTCTTCTTCGGTGTCAGGACAGTGTTTAAGCCGTTTCGGTAAACAGCATCGGTCCATTTCATCCCCTGTAGCCTCATTGAAATCAGCTTCTTAACAAACACATCTCCATCCTCTTATTTCGCCGCTGACCCACTCCTCCACCCAACCCCACTTCCCCCTCGCACCCACAGCCACCACCAAACTTCCCCTGCGTGTTACCTGAGACAAGCAATTTACCTTTTTTGTTGTTTGCCTGACCTAGAGAAAACAATTTCAGAGGGGTCTTCCTGCGCTCTTAACAGCCCTTCGTTTGAACAGGTAAAGGCGACTGGCGTGCCACAATAGCTTTTTTTTTCTCCCAGAAGATGAATTGGCGAGCTGTCAGCTTCAGACAGGCCGAGTAGCAGTGTTTCTGTAATGGGACACTGGAAGTGTCTTTGATTAATGGAAGAGCCATACTGAGCTGTTAGGGAACCCGCCGTGGCCCAGCGAGAGCGATTGAGCGGCGGATACATGCCGACAGATGTGCGAGGGAGCGCGGGCCTCGATACCAGCAGAGGAGGAAGAAAAGGAAGGGGAGGAGGACAGAAAACGGTAGTCTGCCTGGCTCGCAGCCATCTTTAACCTGAAGCCTATTTTCCCATCTTCTTTCATCATACAGATTGATTTAGACCCAAATCTTGTCAATAGCTTCACTACAGAGCTACTTACATCTTTGCTCCGAAGCAGCTGTGCAATACAGTTATTTGATGCTTTAAAAATACCAGAAAAAATATTAAATGGGAATGTTTAAAAAAAACAACAATACGATGTCTAATATTCAGTTTCAACATACGAACAAAGCAGAATAAGGAATCTTTTAAAAGCGGTTATAACCAAGTCTGTTGTCAAAGAAGAATTGATCAGGGAGAAATATTATCAAAACCGCTCAGACATACGCAGCCGCTACTTGCAAGGCTGTAAATTCGACTCGCTTTCATCCTTTTTTTGGCAGAGCGCTGCACTGAGAGCGGCCCTGCAAAGCCACAAAGCTACAGTCAGGGGACACCAGTCGTCCTCAAACTTTTGGAGAAACCCTTAAAGCCAAGTCAAAAAAGAAGGATTTTTTAACTGCAGCGGGGACATGAGCATCACATGTCAGCGACTCTGTGCTGCTGTTGTCTCACGTCTATTCTGGTAGGAGGAATCTCAGCCAAGAGCAAGATGTTTCCTTTCCTCTCATCTCAAAATACATTTTGCTCAGTCTCTCATTTGGAGTTTGTCGTCTTTTGGCTCTAGCTGATAAACAAATCTAAAAAAGAGAGCGCTCGTGTAGAAAACACAAAGAAATATTATTTTATTCCCCTGTTATTAACCTGAAACCCATCAGTGTTGGGAGAGGAGGCACATTAGAGCGCAGAGTAGTACTGTAAACAGGCACAGTCTCCGATTCCTCCCTGCACAAATAAGTCAGAATAAACACTTATCTTTGAGAACAGCTGAGCAGACTTATGTGGAATTTTCCCCTTGCAAAAGATAGTGAAATATAAATACACACATTTTAAATGTTCACTGATAAAAATGGAACAAAATCATCCATCCATGACGACCGCTGTTTACAAGACAGCTGGAGCGGAGGGTTCCAGGCTGCGCTCTCGCCTCTTTTTGTTTGGAATAATGCTTGTTTATTGGAATTGTGGCATTGCTGTGTTTTAAATGGAAGGAACAGCATTTTACAAGGTAATTAGTCAGGCTATAATCCTACACTGAGTCTCACACACACATGCACGCACACACACACACAGTCTTCCTCAGAACACTGCATCCTAATACTATCATGTGACAAACCACTTTTGTCACTCTTGATTCTGCCCAGAATGTATCATGCACAAACCTCCAGGAGGAGGATGGAAATACTTCTGAAGTAAAAAACAAAAGAATCCTGATACAGCAACCAGTATTTGCAGTTTAAGGTTATTATAAGGCGGCATGATGCATTTCTATAAGTTTTCTTTAACTCCTCTTCCTGTTGCAACCTCATTATCAGCTCTAATAGGGATTGGAGGGATTTTAGGTGAGGGCCATGGTGGGGGTTGGGGATGGGTGTTTATGTTGGCCCTTGTTTCCAGGGTCGGGAACCGTCCCGAGGGAGCGCATTCCTCACCCAAAGCACGACTAAAGGTATGTGAACCATCTGGACAAAGCCATAAGCCACAATGGCCCTACACAGGCCCATCCATGTGGTCCGACGGCCAGTCAGCGCTCTCACACTGTCTGCTTTTTCATTCCCCCTGGCGCTGGAGGCATGGAGCTAGATATCCATCGGCTCCACTATGGGCCAGCCATCACTTCCACTGTGTGTGTGTGTGTGTGTGTTCCATGGTTCCTTCCTCCTGGCTCCGCCAGGGTGAACAGGGTCATTTGTGAGGCCCACTGTGATGCCCGCACGACTGTGTGGATGTAAAGAATGCTGCCTAAGGTCAACATATCGTTAGCTGAAGGGTAAATGAGACGATTGTTTCCTTATTCGCTTGTTTTATCGCCATTTCAAATCATCATATGACTCCAGCGTGCAAAAATGGCATACATACCAGCAATGAATGCACAAGTGACAAATGAAATGCATGCTGACCGTTTCCTTATTTTACAAAATGCTGATTTTAGCTAATTTCTTCAGTGCTAAACAAGAAGTTCCAGGCTGAGGGTCTGGCACAGAAAGTTACAGTGATATGGGTTTTTGGAAGCTAAATTAAAGGCTCAGTTCACTCAAATTACAAGAACAAATTGTTTTTTTCTATGTCTGTCTATAAACTTAACCCATATGGAGTAAACATAAACTGACATATATCTTTTTAAGGTATTTAAAATAGATTTAGCTGTTGCCCCCATCCACAGCAGTACATTACTTATCTTCCGTTCCAGTAGTCCTGTCTGCTTCTCTAAACTGGGGCTGTGCAAACCACCACCCACTGTAAGAAATACACAAACTATGGATAACAACCTAATATGACTCCAGTTCAGAAAATCCGAACTATCCCTTTAATGCAGATTTTATGTCCATAGAGATGGATAGAAAAAACAAGTTTTAACAATCTGCTAAATGTGTACAGGAATATAAAAATGGGAAAATTGTAAAACTGCATAACATGCATTGGAAAATGGTTTGTAAATATGCAGAAGTGCTAGTTTTAAGTTAAGAAGTGAAGCCGCTATGATCCTTTAACCTCATATATTAGTCTAACACTGCAAATACACATGGAGAGCATAAATTTAGATCCTGGCAGAGGACTCATCATCACTGGGTCCGGTCTGATTTAGTTCCACAGAGGACTGCTTCAGACAGCAGCATGAGTGCTGCTCTGGAGCCGAGTGGCCCGCTTAGATAGAGAGCAGAGATGGAGCATCGGGGCAGCAGCAGCACGGCAGCTGCGTCTAATAAAGAAACTGAATTTGATAATCAGCTGAGACAGTCAATTTGCTAATAAGGGATTCTAATTAATTAATCAATGTGCATTTGGTAGGAGCAGGCGCTATTGTCAAGAGCGGTCAAGTGCAGTTTGCTGTGCCTCTCTTTCTCCTCTGCTCATTGCTTAACACAGAAGTTGATTTCAATTTCATTTGGCACTCTGCAAATTTTCTCACTGCAGAGCGAGAGGGGAGGACAATTAAGTGTGGGTGAGCACTGAGGAATCTGGGTGTGTGCACCGTTTCTGGTCTTCATTGACAATAATAAAGGGATTTTCTGCAGAACTTTGCCCTGAACACAGTGGATTTCCATCAGTAGAATTACGCCTAAGAAGAGTCACAAGTTAAACTATCTTGTTCTATTGTGTCTCACTGCTACAATGACGGCAGAAGACAGGATATATAAAAATCCCACAAGAAATGTGTAAAAAATAGAGTGTATAAACAGAATGATTAAAGATGACCTTTTGCAACCAGTGAATTACAAGTGATTGAGCTGTGCAATGACACACACCAGGGTTCAGGCGTTAAATGTAATATGCACCAGTTGTGAACACTGGACCAAACATGACTTCTTCATTTGAGCTGCACTGGTTTGGATGTAAATGAGCTCGGCTTGAGGTTTTACAGAACACAGTGTTGCGTTGCATCTTGAAGCAATAATTGACAACACACTCAACAGCTCGAACCATATTACCAAAGCATGTGTTTGAAGTGGCAAATGTGCTCCAACCAGTTACTTTCAGTCAGCGGTGGAAAGTAACTAAGTCAACTCAAGTAGTGGTTTTTATCCTGTGTGCAATTTTAAAATCCTTGAACAACTTGAGCATTTTGCTGCTTTATACTTGGATTTAACAGCATCTTAATGTGGAAATATTTTAAGTTAATTATCTTTCAGCTACCAAAACAAAACAAGTTACACATCAAGAGTGTATTCAATAGTATATAAGGTATTGAGCGTGAGGACATTAAAATACAACGTGTCTGTTTATGCAAGTAACAAGAAGCCTGATCATTTCAGAGACTTTTACTTTTGAAAATTAGATGTTTTCCTGCTCTGGTATTGCCAGTTTGTGTCCCCCAAAATTAGCAATTTCAGTGCTTGAAACTAATTCTGCTCAAACACTGCTCTCTCCATTCACTGCAGTACAATGACTCCTGCCTTAAATAGCCCTTTTGACGGAACAAACTATGTTTTAATTGCTCTCCTGACCCAAATTTCCAGTGTTAACGAGTGTTGATTGGCCTCCTCTAAGCCCTGACAGTGCTGATTTTAACACTTTCTGACTTCAATGAACACTGGCACTTTTGCTGTACAGTCTAGTAATCCCTCTGTGTGTGTGTGTTCAGGTTGCCGTGGACGTTCCTTATGTTGAAGGCAGTAGTGCCCTCTAGGCGGAAACCAAAACCTCCCCCCACCTCTGCAGAGAGCAAATGGTTTTAACGTGGTCTACAAGAGAGAGAACGCTAATACACAGAAGAAAAGTAAAGGCCATGTCTTGTTTTTTTCAGTCCTATGCATGACCTGAAAAGACCCCCAGCCCCTCACATATGTTTCAGACACACAGGCGGAAAAAAAAGGAATTTATGCACCCATTGGCTGCCTGACCTCAGCTCTTTACATATGGTGCGGTTTAAAAAATGTACACAAGGAGAAATTGTAGAAAAGACGGTTCAAGATGTTTTTACTTCATGGCTCAGATGACCAGTGGGATCCATGTTTAACATTTGTGTGTTTAGTACAAAGGAATGTATGCTGCGAAAGTCTTATTTGGACAAACACCAGACAGACAACAAAGTGCTGCAGAGCTGGAAAGGGAAGGAATTTATAGAGGGGTGGGGGTTATCATGCTGGTTGTACTCGTTTTGGTGGGAGGGAAGGAGCCTAGTGGTACTAGGGGTCAGAGGTCAGCTGCTAGCACTCAACAGCTGTCCTAAAAGCAGCATAGATAAGGACTGAAAGCATCCTGTGTGTGTAGATGAGCAGTGTGTGACTAATACCAGCCACTGGGCAAATAGATACAGTAAAGCTTGACCGACTGGAATCTTACGGCTCCACTTTCTGTGTCCGACGAGCTGAACACTTCTCAAAGTTTGACTAAAGTCCTGAGAAAAGGAGTAGATTACCCCACCGAGGGAGGGAGGGAGGGAGGGAGGGAGGGAGGTCAAGGCTTGACCGGTAGGCCAGGTCATTCATCAACTGCTAATGGGCAGAGCTTTATGCTGTCATGAAGAATGACCTTTGTCCAAGAAGGAAAAGACGCAAAGCTTGACCGCGAGACAATGGCATCGGCAAAGGCATCAATTCTAAACATGTCAATCGAGTTCTGAAGGAAGCTGGCGTAATGTGTGTGTGTGTGTGTTTATGTGTGTGTGTGATGAGCACTGTCTTAAAAAGTTTGTGTATCAGCTCAGGGCCATTGCTTATCTCCGGCTCTAAGAGGACAAGAAGAGGTGAGACGGGCCAGCCGTGTGTAGTGAGGGGACAGGTGGTGACAGGGTCCTGTTTAGGCCTGTTTTGGCTAGTTTTGGGTATTCGCTGTGTTGTGTTGTATGTTGCTGCATCATGGAATAGATTCTGCAACTGCTGAGAGATGACTTTGTTTTGAGATCATTCAATCATTAGTGCATTTATTATTACTTATTATTAACAGTAAATGGTACTGGATGTACCTTTTTCAGAATTACTTTCAGTTTAGCATAATATGCATTAGTTATCAAATGTTATATTTCTTTGATGAAGCCATTCAAATACTCATTTTTATCAGAGTAATCTGAAACCTCAGTTTGAAAAGAGCATAGTGTTGCTGCAGCTTAACAACCAGTGAAGAGAAGCTTGCAGCTTCAAAAACTATTGTGATACTGTTATTTGCTTCTTTTGTTTCCTACCTTTTTTTTTTTAAACTAATGGCCAAGCACAGTTGGGGAAATTTTCCAGTAGCCTCCCTGTCTAACAGCAGAGTTGCTCGTGAGCAGTGTGTGTTTTCCATCCGCAATTACTGTCTGCAGGTAATAAGTCCCCGTGAGAGGAGGCACTCACAAAAATCGAATGATAAAAAAGAACTGATGAAAGTGAATCTGCTCTGATGAATCTGCTTGATTTGATAAACACATGACTTATTTGATTAGATAAAAGCAGGACCACTATTTAAAAATAGTCCTCTTTGTTTTTGTTGTTCAAATCAAATCCTTCCTGTTTCATTAAATCAAGTTAATCAGAATCAAGCTACTTTTTTTTGTGAGACTTTTAATATTTTATTTTTGTGCGTTTCCTCAGACTGTTAACTTTATGTTCCCAGATTGCAGCAATGAACTTACGTTCTTTAGATATGTGTTGCTTCCTCCATGTTCAAGTAAAGGTTGTAATTAACCAGAAAAATCACTTTATCACAGCCTGAACTCTTTTCTGGCATCAAGTTGCACTTTGCAACTTAGCAAAAACTTTCAGTACTTTTGAATAAATGATGAAAACAAACAGACGAGCTCTGCCAGCCTCTGTACATAGTTCCTTTATAAGCTGCCCAGTGCACTCTAGTAAACTCTGTGATGAACAAAGTGCCTGTGCTAAGAATAAGAACGGGCTCATGTGAGTGATTCGGAAAAGCCTATCAAACGGAGCTGGAGGCAGCTCCTCTTCCTCCATGTCACTATCACTTCCTCATTTTGAGGTCTGCGCTCATTTCACCAGATGCTGAATAAGTTCAAATACCGCACGCCTGTGTTATTGTTGCAGGAAGTCGCTGCTTACACACACACGTGCACACACACACACACACTCTCTAACCTTTCTTTGTCAAATGTCCCTTCTGTGGTGTTCTCAGTCCAGTCTGCTCTATTATTGAAAGCGATACAAAAAGGAATTGATTCCAAAGGAGGATTAATTCCGCACAGTCCCCGAAAAGGCTGTAAAAACAAACGGCCCAGCGTGGCCGTGTGGATCCAGCCACCTTATCATTTTATTAAAATGATGCTGGATGCATTTTTCTCTCTGTGATCACAGAGCGGGCGTTGCGTTTGACTGAGCAGGGCTTTTGGCGGGGAGTCCACCTCTCTGATGTGTTTTAATAAACACGACCTTGATTGTTCCCTGGTGTTATTTTGAAGCGTGGAAATGAGCCTTCTTTTCAACAGTCTCTGGACTCATTCCTGTTGGCAACATCCCGGTCCTCCAAACAAAGTCAGCGCTGCGACTGGCAGCGGCCGTGTCAGACAAAACACGCCATTTCTAATTAGCTTTGTTAAAAAAATAGAGGATTGTGGGAGAAACGGAATAAAGGGACAAGTCTGAGGACCTTAATTGGTTAATTCAGGATC
>CAFUXE010000591.1:796802-821017 GCA_903364295.1 Serranus cabrilla | reverse complement strand
TTTAGACACAAGAGCAAAAATGTCTTTACACTTTGAAATCCAAGTAATAAAATCCAAAAATGGAATGAGTTCATGTTCTTTTTTAAAATGAATTACAATCAAGATCCCCAAACAAACATCTTTTTAAAAAGTACACAGCAGATTCTTTTTTCCGAATATAATGAATTTGTCAATAAACGTATTTAAAGTATACCACTATTTTGTAAGTGGCAACTGTGAAGTCAGAGGAATCTCAAATTGCAAACATCCTGCAGGGATGGTAAACACTCTGTGCAGTCGCATTGTTCTCGAAATCAGCGGCGAGTATTGACTGTAGATTTCTGAAGAGAGACAATTTGTGAGCCGTCCAACAGGCTCACCCTGCATACCAATCAGTCCAACATATGTTATGTTAAAAAGATGTCTTCATTTGGTTATCTGATGGGGATGTACACACAGTTAAACAAGTGTGAATTGTGGGCTTTTTTTCACCGCTGCCTGGCTCACAAAGACTGTCAGCAGCCTTTCTGAAATTAAATAGCATCTTACTCAGTATTCCCATCACAGACGGGAGCAGAGAGCAGCGGCCAGAAATGGATGGAAAGGAAAGCAGAACGAGGCAAAAGAACACAACGCTGCAGCACCAAACACCCTCTGCTCTGCTCTCACTCACTAATGTTGAATATCCAAATGAATGAGTGTCTCTGTGACTGCTGGACTCGCTCATCCAGGTTAACAGGGCAACATGTTGCTCCAGCTCATATCTACAGCATAACACTAAATTAATGGAGAGGGCTGAATTAAATAGCCTCACCGTGATAATACTTTAAATAAATAACTGTCTGTGTGGCTCCTGTTAACATGATCATTCAACCATTATTATGACCTCCACTGAAACAATGCTCTCTTCATTGTTGCAATTAAATAAACAGTCTTGCCACTACATATACTCTAAATGGATGAATGAGTGAATGACTGCCAGCTAAGTGCCTCCACTGACCCACATCCTGGACCAGCTCATTGCTGTCCAAAATTGTATCTACTCAGTTCATTCAATAAATCACAAATAACAAAAAGACACATTTATAGAGTTCTGTTCATCATTTTCTGTTTTGTAAAATTCATTTTTTTTTATTTTAAAAAGCCTCAATTAAATTTTTCAATGAGCTTAAATTTCTTTTAAAAAATAAGGAATAAAAAGAGAAGTTTGTGAGCACTTCTTTTCCTTCCTCTACGCATGAGAACAATACACTCAGACACACACACACAAAAAAAGAGGAAATATCAGCAGCCTTCCAGCTAGAGGATAACTTTTCTTTCTAAAATAAATGTCAGTAATTTCCACATATGCATGCTACCTCAAAAATCCAAAATCACAGAAGCTTAAATCAGAGCATGCAGGAGGTAAACGATGCTGGCAGCTATTGTTTGTGGTGAGGATCATGGGGAAATAAACAGTCTTTGCTTTTGGGGACACTGGACAGTTTCGGCATATTGATAAAATCGATGTAGGAGGTGGGTAATGGTGAAAGCACGGGTTCTCATGTGGCTGAGCTCTGCCTCTCAGTCAACAGAGGTCATGCCTAAAACCCGACATTATCTTTATTACAGGTATGCCAATAGCTGCGATTTACGGCCCCGTAAATGATCAATGCTTGTTGCGCTCTGTGGGCTTTTCAACCACGCTGTGGCTTCACCGGGACACAATGTAAAGTTGCTGTTTGGGGGACTTTATCGCGTCTGTTAGTTCTCTATTAATAAGGACAGCGCTTCGTGCGTCTAGACAGCGCTAATATTGGCCAGCCGCACCAGACAAATTATGTCGCGTTATGCATTATGCAAAACATCACGCACTACATTAAGTACATTAAGCCAGGAGAGATTTTCTCGCTCGAGGACAATGCAGACCGCTGACAATAACCACATTGGGGCCGACTTCACAGAAAGCAGCATAATCAATCTGATCACGAGTTGTCTGCCATAGCGCGCCTTGGCGACCCAGCCACAACAAGAATAAACAGCGTTCAATATTCCACACCACGAGCCACACTGACACACACAAATGTGGAGAAAGCAAAATGGTACAGCGTCTCTAAGGGGGACAATCAGAGACATTGAGCGTGCTGAAAAAGTATACACGAGACAGACAGCTGCCAGAATCTCTCGCCGATTCAAGCCAGCTTCTCCCCTGATCAACGCACAGGTGGACTTTGTGTGAGGAAGAATAAAACACTCACACGCCGGCTCTTTACGACGGATGGGAATGAGGAATTATCTAAGGAAAGATGCCTAAATGATAAAGAGAAAAAGAGTGAAAGGGGGAAGAGAGAGATCAGACAGTCTCGATAACAAATCAATTTGCAATCGCATCTGTTACCAGTTCCCCACCTCACAGTATGCTGCGCGTGCTCCTGCAAATCGATTATTGGTCACCAATCAAACATCTAGTTGCCTGTCAATCAATTGCAGTGTGACTGTACAGTGACTGGGGTTTGGGGTTTGTTTCGAGTATAAAGACCAGTGTCCCCAGTCCTCATCGTGATGTCATCACGGCTAAATGAGCCACACTGGTGCGTCTGGAGACACAAGGACGGGCAAAGAGTGTCGCTGTCTCAAAATCGCACAATTTCCCATCAATACGAGCAAAACCGCGATTTCTCCAGTAAAGTCACATGGAGCGGGGCGTCATATGTTGTCTGGCTCCCGGTGAAACAGCCAGACCTCACGTCCTCTAGCTGCGATCTCCAGCATACTAAACCAGACCGAGAGGAGGGGGTGTGGGGGGTGGTGGTGGTGGTGGGGGGTTACGTCAACCTTAACATCTCTACAATAGACTACCGTGCGTTAATGCAAACTTCAACACCTTGCAGCGCAATCAGGAAAACACTTGTTTTCATCCAGCACTCCGGTGCGCGGATCCAACTTGCGTGCCAAAGTCGCGTTTAGCCTACTGTTAACTTCAGCATGAGGTTGAACGGGGACAAGCAAAACGTTTCCCAGCGCTATAAATGCATCAAAAATATCCACATGGTGAATGAAAGTACACAGAGAAAACAGTGGTAGACGCATGCAGAGTAGCGGGTCTGGCACTTGTCGCCGGGAAACTGCAGCTGCGTTTAGCCCGGATTGGTACTCACCTAAGTTGCACGTTTTGATTCCGTATAGTGTAGGGGGAGTGGGGCTACAGCATAGTAAGGCAGTTCGCAGTACCCGCTCTCTCAACACGCACTAACTCCTTTCTTCTCTCGCCTTAGCAAATCAACACGGCGCTGACGTCAACGCAGCCAGTCAGCCAGACGAGCAGCAGGCAGGCGGGCAGCCGGCTCTGCGCTCCAGCCATACAAACACTAAGAAAGTGAGACACCTAGGGGGCTGTCTCATGTCAAACGGCTGTGTTACAGTATGGCAGTGAAAGGTGAGCGACACTGCCCTCCCTCCAGCTGTTTGGATGCACATACAGCCTACAGTTGTTCTCAAACTCCAGCCAGGGGCAGACTTAATGCTTTGGCGGTCCTGAAGGAAAAATCAATTTCGGTGCTCCTGAAGCCCCCTCTAACCATTTTTAAATCCATTCTTTGAAACTATGCTCATGTTTAAGTTGCAGCAGAGCACAGAAAAGGTTAGCTGGGGAAAGTAAGCTGGTACATCCTCTGAAGGTGATTATTTTTAAATAACCATATTATTCATTATATATTGTAACGAGATCAGAATAAGAATAGGAAGTACATTATTGATCCCCAGGGGGAAATTGTAAAATAAAGATGAATAAAAAGTGTGCTACACTAAATACACAACAACGTAAAATAAAAATGCAACAAGTCTTCAATAAATAAAGACAGCTTTACTATCACAAGCCTAAAAATAAAGATTTAAGATGTCAAAAGTGCTCATATTCATTTTCAAAGTCTTAATATATTAAAACTGTGAGTAACTGGGGTTAAAGTACTGGAGCACCTGTGTGGTGTGACCACGTCTATGCTTTTTTTGTATTTTTTTATGGTTTGTTAGGTCCCCAGTTGTTACTTTCTCAATTAAAAAAACTACTACAACTAAAATCATTAGTATCAAATATCATTATTGTTAGATAGTATGCAAAAACTATGAATAAATAAGAGAACAGATTGGTTTTGCAGATCAGTAAAGGATTATTTTTCACTTGATGCATAATGCTTTGATAAAGGGGCTTGCAATATATTACAAATCAAAATATATGGCCAAAATCTGGAGCTTATAGAGTCCTTAAATTAGATTTTCGTAAGATGGGCAAACATGTTAAGCACTAGGATAAAAGAATCAAAAGAAGCCGTCTTGTTTTAAGACACTGACACTAATTTGAAGAAAAACCATGAAACAAAAGAAACTGCGCTGGGAACAAGTGGCACTTCTGTTCCTGCCTTATAAAAAATACATCCTTAATGATCAATATAGTGAACGACTCTCAGCTGGATGGCTTTGCAATGCACTAACAACCCCTAATTGTTTCTCAGCTCCCCCTGCTTTTTTTCTGGTGACCAATAACCAGGATACAATGGATGGCCCACCTCGTTATTGTTTGGCTTGATATAACTCCTGAGGTCTTTTATTGTGAAAGCATACTTTAGAGCTCCTCTGAAAATAAACTTGATTGATACTTTTGCCTTAATGATGATCACTGACTGGAGGCTATTCTTTACCGATGGTTTAATTTCACAATATTTTAATTCTATTGTTATGTTCCCTTTAAGTGCTCCTTGTAAGCGCTCACTCTGTGTCTCTGTTCCTTAAGTCACAAATATAAACCCGCCCACAATGAAGCAAGTTATTTCTGTCCGTTTGAGTGACCAGCAGCAGCTTGATATTTTTATATATTACCGTTTGGAGCTTAGACATGATGAAATATATAAAGGACTTCAGTAAAAAGTTTCTGATAGACAGGAAAATTTGAGGTAAAATAAAAAATATATACCATTGACTAACTGCAAACAGCAAAAGGTAAAATATATCCAGCGGAGGGCTGTGGAGTTCCCTGTATGAGAAGCTTTGCCAGGTGGTGCAAGAAGAACCATTTGCAACACTACTGCAGCAAGACCAAGAAGCGGGTGGGCGTCATCAACCGGGATGATGAGTTTAGTCACCTTCGTGCCTGAGGCTCACATCAACACTTCACTGACTGAGGCTGATAAAATGGAAGCAATGGACAAGTTGGGTCAGAGTAGACTGTCTGAGGGAGGCTGGGGTCGTTCAGTGTCTGCAACAGATCACTCAGCGCGTTCAATCAATCAGCAGCGGTTGACAGCAGGCTGGTTTGTGCCGTTTTTTTGCGGAGGAGTGTGAACATTAATGTTAACAAATAACATAGGTGTCTTGAGGCCAATGCATACAGTTTGCTCAACAATGTGTATTCAAGAGCATCCTACTTTAATCTAAGAAGATCTTTTGACTGACATCAGAGCAACTAATGACGTCCAAATGCTTTGGCATTAAATTACACGGATCTACTTAAAATCATTCACAGCTACAACAAAGCTTCTTCCATTCATGCTCTTTGACACAGCCATTAGCTTTTGATTTGCAGTCTTCTTTTAAGACATTTCTGTTTTCTATTTTAATATCTGTATTAGTTTGTTGGGAGTTTTTCCTGTGACAGTGACCCTCACGCATCAACTGCTGGTTGGTTAAGACCCCAGTATACTTTAAAGGTTCAGTAGGTTGCTTTTATGAAAATAAATCACTGCTCATGAGATGGACGGCTGGCTCCTTACCTAGCTAGCTAGAGCTTGTCTCTGCAGATAGTCCAGCACTGCGCTAGCCGCCAGCCTGCTGCTTGGCTAATTTGTATTGTGTCATCTGTAACTAGTGCAGCATGAAAGCATGGTGTAATAAGTAAGCTAGGTAGCTAATTAGTCAAATATACAAAGACTCACAGGGAAACGTTGCTGATTTTCAACCGGCTCTGTGCCACTGCAGCGTGGGCATGCAGCTGAAAAGTGCCCAGTGACACACTCTTACCACAGTATCGGACAGCACACGGCTATCTCAGGATGAGTGACAGCTTTGTTGTGCGCATGAAAGCATGATGGAACTAGCAAGCCACTCAAAACAAAGAAAAAACTAGCCAGCCACCCATCTCTTTCTCATGAGCAATGATTGATGGTGAGCTGGAGACTTCTCCTGGCACTGAATGACTGGATTACTGCAAATGCCACGAGGATCACTAAGAGGCGCCTGACAAACCTGATTTTTTCACTGGAAATTTAATATTTTTATTCAGTTACCTTCTGTACCCTTTAAAAGAAGTGATTTTCAGATTGTGAAATTGAGAATGGAGAAGTGTTGCATTGGTTGGCCAGGGGAGGCAGGGTTTAAACTTCACTCTTTTTAGCTGTGGTTGGACCAGAGAGACACATGACCTCGTTTGTTGAAGTTTTCTCACATCTGAAGCTAATACTCATAATAACTTTTTTTTACTACAGCCCTACTGGAAGCTGTTTTAACATTTCCTTATAAGTCAGATTGCTGATTGAAATGTCGAGCCAGAAATAAATTCCACATATTTAGTTTTCCCTGATTACATAAAGCACGTAAGTATATTAAAGTAGGCAGTTTTTCATTGGTTTTGCACATCATTTGTAAGACGTGATCCTTTGCTGGGAATGTAAAGTCACCATATTTGCATGATGCATGGTCATACACTGTAGAAATATATAAATGTGAACTACTTCTGTCATGCATTTCTAAGATATGTTATGGTGTTTGATGGTTTAGAGTGAATGGCTGTCACCATTTTAGGACTACATTTTTAAAATTGAGCCAATATGTAAACATATTTAAAGTGCCTATGTACTGCTTTTACAAAACAATCCCGAGAAGTGTCTGGTAATATACATATGTCCTATTTATTGCTGCTGCCTTGACCTACTTACCAGACTGAAATAATTAAAGGATCATTAATTCTATTATAATCACTACCAGAATAAACTTTATTATGGTAACTTTGACAAAACCAGAGATATTGGTACCACACAGAAAAATGAGTAAAAACTAAATTTAATTAGACAATGTAATCCATTTAAGTAAATAAATGTGTTAATGTTGGTTTAGATTTAGTGTCTTAGCAGCTAATTGTTTACATTTTCACTTTAAATAACACAAAAGCACCCTTCCTTACAAAGATTACAACAATTGAAAAGTGTGCCTTCTTGTTTAGTTAACAGCAACAGGTCTTGGTTCTTGCACCACGTTGTAAGTAGTCTCACAGTTTATAGCTGTTTCAAAATGGAAAGCATAGGTTTGAAGGGGGCTTTCAGGAAAATCTCATTTCCTTTAAAATACAGTGGTGCTCTGGGAATTTTTAGATTCATCCGGGCACGGATCACAGAGTGCTTCATTACCTTTGAGCTGCGTGCTGTGCAGGCTTACCCAGGGATAAAGAAAAAGGCACTCCCTTAATCTGGCAATAATCCACCGTTTTACTGAGGGAAAGGAAGATGAGGGCTAAATTATAAAAACCAGATCATCACTGCACTTTAAAATAATACTAAGAGTTAGAAAAAGACAAGCTGCCTGGAGGAAGTTTGGGCTTTGGCTGAGGTTAGAAATGTGACCGTTAACTATGAATGAGTCAACAGGGGCTCGTGTGATTCAGAGGTTGGTTATGTCCAGTGCACTGCATGTGCTTCCATTGTGTTCCTACAGCTTTATCTTTGTGTTTTTACTATAAAGAAACACTCATATGAACTCTATAGGTCAAAATGTTCCATTTAAAAGTGAAGGACATTGGATATGCACAGTTATTATGCTAATTATTTGTATTCCCATCCAAAGGATACTCTATTCTATCTTAATGCTTAAAATAATCAGAGCGATTGGAATAACTAAGCTAAACACGGAGCACTGCACTTTATATCTGTATATCCTGCTGCTATGAACACTCACTAGATAAGAGGTTCTCTTCTTTCAGCCAAGGACCCCTTACAAGTTAGCTAAATTCAATTAGCTACAAGTAACACTGTACGCAAGCAAAATATCAAAGGCGAATCAAGAGAAAAGGGCTAATTTGAAGTGCACAGAACACACACCTACACGCACAAACTGAATCAATTTGTGAGTAGAAATAAAATAGGCTTGGAGCCCAAACACACAGAGACTGGTATGAAGCTGGAAAACGATAAACTAACACATTGCTGGATTTGTTTAGTTTTTTTTTTTATTTGCACTTGACAAAAAATATACACTAATGCCAGACTAATTATTCTAATTTTGTGCAGTCACCTGATTATTTGCTAATCCTAGAATGATCTTATTCTAATGAAGGGGTTTTCAAACTATTTATTTCATGCATTATTTAAATGATCACCATCCTTTTTCCCCTTATTCTTTCATAGCTATATACTGTTGTTTACAATAAAGCACAGTGCCACATTTGAAATTTAGCTGCTATAAATGTAAATAATCAGTCAGGCTGCAAGATGTTTGGAAAAGAGAAGGAATTCCGAGGTTCATTTTTGTGTAAATTACAAACTAAGTTGCCCCGGAAAACCTGGGTAACATTTGTCTTCTAATGAAGGGAAGAATTTCAGGTTACATGTATGTGGCTTTGCTGACCAGACTCCCCATTGTCTGTGTCCTGTGTAGGCATGGCGCTTGGAGGAGGTGTGTGTATGTGTGTGAGTGTGTGTGTGTGTGTGTGGGGGGGTGTATAGGCCCCACACAGTGGACCTTTGTGAAACTCTGCCCATGCAGCCAGTCTGAATGGACTCTTTTTACACTTGTGTAAACCTGGGGGCGTCTCCGGCTCTGAGGCCACGCCTCTGTGACCCCTGACCCTCACCTCTGACCTTTGCTGGATTTGGTGGGGAAGTACTTTTTGCTCGCCATGTGCTCGTGGGTAAAGCCAAAAATCACGGTTAGGATCTTAGTTTAACCCCCAAGCCGCTCAAATACATGACTGCAAATAAGGTGCACATGATGGTCCAAGGGGTTGCTAATGACGGTTAAGGGCAGGACCTTTTTTGTGGAAAAATATAGTAAATAAAAAATCTAAAAGACAGAAACAGGGATGACTGACTGTCTGATTTAAACTGCAAACAAAAAACTAAATCTACTATTAGTGCTTCTTTTAATTAAAGCCTGTTCAGTTCAGATCTTTCTGACCCCTGAATGACCAAGCTGCTTGTGTTTACCAAGTTACAGGTCTGCCCACTTCCACACACACACACAGACACACACACCTCACAGAATGGGCAAACCTGCTTCAGGTTAATGGGTGAAATGGCTGTGTTGACCTAGGTGTTTTATTTACCAAGTGCCTGTTTACTTCTTCATTCCAAGCCTTCAGCTGCACCTCAGAGGACAAACTACAGCGCTTAAGAGAATCCTCTGGATCAATACTCCTCTTGTCTTGAATGGTGAAAGAATGGCAGCCCAACAAACTGGGTTTGTGTGGTCAGTTTCAGGTGAAGAGTACCTTGACCTAAGACTCTGCAATCTTTTTTAACTCAGCAATGATAGACCATTACGACACAGGGAGCTGTGTTAAAAGGAAGGCTGTCACAAAGAAGATAAGTTTGCTTGTGAAAATAAAATAAATATGAAGATAACTGTGTCCCTTTGAAAGGCAGAATGCCCTTTTCACCTTCAAAAGCAATAAAAGGATTCCATGGTACAGACTGAAGTTAAACAATTATTGTTTGCAGATTTACTGGCTTGACTGGGTTTATCTCCATGACAAAGATACAGACACTTCTGTATGTTTCATTGTCAAATGCTGAATTCATTTATAAAAGATTTTTCTTCACAGAATGTATCCACAACTGAATAATAGCTGGAATGGGTCACATAGCCTTATGAAGCACTTTAAGTATTATTTTAGTGTAGATTATTATTTCCCCCTGAATAGTACACTGAAGTGTTTAAGAAGGTTTTCAAACACAAGATAAAGTTCAGGGAAAAATGCTTAATACCTGAATTATTTTCTGCACAAAATGTCACCAAGAGATTTGGTAGGTCAAGTAAAGTAAAACAATAAGACTGATGCATGCTTCTGACATTATGATCTTTAGGCATTCCAGGTTTTTATAATATGTTTTAAACCAAAGAAAATGTAGTCATGTCAGTCAGTCATCTGAAAATATAAGCACACGTTCAGTGGATGAAAAGCAGCTGAATGTTTTTCTTGTGTGTCGGAATGTCAAGTAAAATGAAAAGTGAAAAGGAAAATACTCTCCTGAATTCTAGCGGAGTAGAAGTGTAAATGTGCATGAAATGGAAACAAACATGGCAAGTATAAGCAGCTCAAAGCTGCACTTCAACGACCGCAGTACTTGAGTAAATGTATTTAGTTACAGTCCACATTGTGCATCACTACCAAGCATTTTAAAAGTGGACTTTTAACAATGCACAATGTTTATAGACCTTAAATACTTCTCTTTCACCAACAAGAGGAATGTGTAAATCCCAATAAATCAACATTTGACATAAATAATTTACAAGAGATGTAGATTTGTGAGGTGGAGTAACAGCATAACTTGTACTCAATCACAAGAAAATAGTATTTCCTGATCACCCCTTCATCAAAACATCCAAAAAAATAAAAAAACAACTCACTAAAATCTAACTGTATTAAATAAGATTTTGCATTTCATGTGAATATTCAGTTTGTACCTCTACCATTGATGGTGTATGTGCTATATGTTAAAAAACATGATACCCACAGGTAACTCACCATAGACAGGCCACATGGCAACACTGTTCTTTTCCACTGTGGATTTCCTGGAAAGAAGACCTGAACTTATCTGGGTCTGCAAACTGCAGTGCCCCCTGGGGATTTTCTGAGGTCTTGCATACTTAAACCAAGTGCTTGAGATGGCTTAATCTTCAACCTTGTACTTGTTAAAGAGAAACTGCAGCTGGAATGCCTGCTCATACTGATTTCCAGTGGCTGGATTTCTCGCCTTGCTGCAGTTATGTAAACTCAACCTCACCAAGTAGTTTTGTTACCTAAACATAACCAGGGACTTTTGTCCACCACGTTAAAACTGCGACTCTAATATGAGAGAAAATATGTTTTCCTCACAACATCCTCATTGAATCGGCTGTTATATAGGACCATCATTTTCAGGACTTTGTCCTTTTGACATGATCTTGTGCAATTTATAGCAAATATATTAAAATAATGGATGTGCTCTGTCATATTTGGCCATGCTTCTGAAGAAATGTATGATTTTAGCAAGCATGCTGCCTCTTTACCAAAGCAACTGTAGGTATGTAGCATTCATATACATATATGTATGTGACAGGCTGCCACAATGAGAGCTATTTTTTAGGGCAAGACAACATTAACTTGATGATTCATTGCAGCTCTAAGCTGATATTCTCACTCCTGAGTGGAGATCTTTGAGAGCAAAACAATAACATGAGAGGAACAAAATAAAAGCATAAAAGCATTAGAAGAGACAAGGCAGGCAGAGGCCAGAGAAAACATCTTTTCTCCAGAAGCTTCGTGTTCTGCTCTGAACTTGTGTATCTGTGAGTACACAGCCTACTCATCTCTTTTTCACCGTACTCTTTTATATTTGCTAAATGAACACAGATAAGGCTAATTGTAAGAGAAAAAGGAGATCAGAGTTAATTAAAAGGGAGCTATTGTTTAGCGATCGCTTGAATATCATCTCTCACATATGAATTTCTAATTAAATTCTCAGTTCATTAACACAGCTTCAAGGCCTGAGTCTATTTTGGTTCAGACAGGTGATACATAGAAAAGGGAGTCTGGCACAAACCTGCTCAGACAAACACAAAACCCCACATGGACTTCAGTGGGGTAATTTTCTCATTAATAATTAACATATTTGAAAGCATTTGCGCTCTTCACCAGTGTGAGCTGATCTCCTCGGTTGAAGAAATCACAACAGAAAAGTGGTGATCTGAGAGGAGAGAGTCGCAGTTACAGACTGACAGGAGATCAATTCTCTCCCATGCCTCAGGTAGTCTTTATGCATTGTACAGTGAGAGTGGATGAGGCAGACATTGACCAAATAAGTCAGGGGGATTTCACTGTACATCGAACAGAGCTTTTCTTCAGGGAATCCCGTTCCACGGGCTGTGGGAAGTACGTGGGCCTTTAGAGATGTGGTCTGTAAGGGAAAGGATTAAAGATGCAAAAATAATAGTGCTGAATCACTGTAAAATAAGCATGTGAGCCTATCAGGTATATAAACTACATTTAATTCTCTTTTTACTGCTCTTTTTTTCTATCAATTAACTGTACTTGCTAAATCTATATGTATCTACAGCTGCATTTTTCACATAAGCCTGATTCAAAAATAGCTGGTCCATAGAGAGTCACATATATTTTCTTTCTTTAGGACTTAATCAGCAGACTGTGTGTTTCAACAGCATGTAAGTCTGTTTCAGTCCCTGTTGTTCTCTAAAGAAGCTGCCAAAAATGTGCAGCAACATCCAATGTTTGAAACTAAAAGTGCAGTAAGCGTACATTCAGGATATTTGTTGAATACTCGAAGAGAGAACTAAAAGAGGCGTATTTAAAGAAATGCCATTACACACACCCACACACACAAACACACCTCAATTTCTTCCCAGTGTCACTGTGTGAATTTGTTTGTCTACCTGTGTTCAATTGCCCTCGGTTTGATTCCCTCCATCCTTTCTTGAAGGGCTGCTTAATAGCCTCTTTCCTTTCAGGGGAGATTGCATGGACATCTTGGAAGGGCCAAAAAGCCCAGAGATAGACTAGTTTAGTAGGAAGTCCGTGTACTTAAATTAATCTCACATCACTGTAATGAGTAAGGGAAGGACTCAATGGTGAAATGGTGGGTGAAGAAATAAATGTGGAAAGACAGGCAGTAAGGGGAAAAAAGGGGGATTGAGAGAGAAGGAAAAAGATTAAAATGCAGGTCCAGTGATTGGTATAATGTTGCATTAGATCCAATGTAATGCTTTATAGACAGTATACAAGTCTCTTAATCTATTACATTTCCCAGCAACACTAAGTACAGTAATACTCTGTGACACTTAATAATATCCAGGAGCTGCAGTGGATACACAGTTATTGATCGAAAGTAAAACAGCAAGGCAACTGAACAAATTCATCACCTCAGTTATTATTTATGAAAGGAAACTGATGTATAACAAAACAATCTTCAATGATTAAACGGGATGTTTAGATCAGTATATTATCCAGCCTCCTCCTCATCACTCCACTGTGCTGCTGCCCTGCTTACTCTGTCTTTTCTTCCCACTCAAGTCTGCTTTCACACAAGACCTTGTGGTGAAAGAGACTGGAGGCTTTTCCTGCCTCTTGGACACTGTGCATAGAGAGGTGACCCAGTTAACACAGACACTGAAATCCCTTTTGAAATTGGGAAATCCACAGTTCCACAGTTTGATCACGCTGTGATTGGTGTTAGAAGGATGTATTTGCTTGCTGTTGTTGAGCCTTTAGTTATCGCTCAGATATGGAGCAATCAGCGTGATCAGAGTCAGTTTAATCAGCTTTATTAGAAGCACTGTTAGTCGAAGCAGCAGTTGGAGCAGCAGTAATAATGGTGCTAGCAGTATTCATAGTAGTTCTTTCTATAAGAAATATGAGCTGCAGCAGCAGCAGTGGTAGAAGTAGCAGTAATGGTAGGAGTAGCAGTAGTTGAAGTGGTAAAATTACCTGTTGTGGTAGATGTAGTACTCGTAGCAGATAAAGGTGAATTGCCAGATTAAGGTTGTCAAAAGTATACTTTGAAGAAACTCAGGTCTTTGATCCAGCAGAACAGAGTTTGTGTCCTGTAGAAACATCCAACACCACCAAAGTAACTGCGTCCAACAGTTCTGTTCGTTAAGTAGTTATTTTAACCCAGTTGTTTTTTCTTAACTTCGCCTTCGCCTTCTCTGTCCGCAATGTCACTGAGTTCACAAGTTAGTTTAATACTGATCTCCTTCCAAAATTTAATCACGTATTTTGGCTAAACCTAACCCAGCAGAATCCACAAACCTCCCCGTGAACTCCTCCCTCGCTCCCTTGCTCTCTTTTCCTGCTGTTGTTCCTTTAAATGGTCGTGTCAAATTCAACATGTAAAATCAAACTCAACGTTAACTCAGCGTATGTTAAACTTTTCCCAAGAGTGAGTACACTTTTTTTGCAGTTAAATGAAGGGCATGTAAAAAGTCTAACTCAGATTCCCATTGTGCTGAGTGAAGGCAGTCAAGCTCTCGTGTCCATAGTGCTAAACCAGTGGACCGATGGCAAACGACACAGTAATCACCTTACAGTGTTCCTGGTGTTCCTCAGCAAAAGAAGGCCTGCTCACCACATGCAGGCTCCTCACAGCTAATCCTTTATCACATCTCTCTTTCTTTCTCCTCCTTCTCTCTTCTCGTTTCCAATATCTGCAAGAATCATTTAGAAGAACCTTGATTTGTTTATCCTCTTACCTAGTTTCACTTGAAACTACTCCGATCACCCTTTCCTTATGTCTTATTGAAGGTGTGATGACGGACTGTGTCTGGTTTATTAAAGCTTGGATTGTGAAAAGGAAGCAGGCATGGCAAGAAACATGAAGAGTCGAACTATCAAACCCCCAGGTTAGACAAGCTTCAGATAAAATCACCTTTTTCATGACATATTCTTAATGAAAGACTATCAGCTAACATCTAGTTTCTACACTGCATTGCTGTGTTACTCTTTCCTGAAAAGAAGAAAACTTAGTCAACAGAGCCGACGTGCCGTTCCAAACACTCCCTGTCTTGTGGGGCACACAGGAAGCAGCTTGAATATCAAGAGACACCTGAGAACAAAAAGCATTCATAAAAATTTAGTGTTTGCTTTAGTAGTTATGCAGTATTGAAAACACTGGGCTGTATGAGAGAATGTCTTTCCACATTTCAGTTCACATCATGTCAATTTTATCAGTTCCATACACAGTTCTAATGCAACTCTTTACTATTAAACACACACTTTAAAAAAGCAAGGGGACAATGCACATTAGAACTATGATCTGTGTGGTGAGGCCATGATCACACTGGGCAATGGTCCCACAAAAACTCAACAACAGCTCTGACACTATATTTCAAAAAATCTGGACCCAGGAGCAGCTACCAGGTCAGGGCCTGGCTGTTTGGCCCCATTGTAACATCATTATAGGTCTTTCAGCTAACACTTCCTCAACTTGCAGGACTACAAGATAGCCAGGAAAATACAGAGGAGGCAATTGTCAGATATTATGTAGCATCAAAAAATGGTTTGAAGCCAGTGTTTTGCATGCTAAAAACCCTCTTCAGCTGGTACTCTATTACTCCTTTTCAACCAATGCAAACCTAGTTCTTTAGCTGGTGCTGGTTTCCAGTTGGTTCAACTTGCGAACCGTCTCAGGACCTGTTTGCTTCGCCACTCATTAAGTCACTGTATACGTCTGCGCTCTCTCAACAAGCATAATAACACCAATAGCCGACTACATTATCTCTTTACAACTGTTGCCCACTTTAGTTTTAGCTAACGCTAGCCCGCTAATGCTAGCCTGTATCAATCACATTGCAGTTAAATAAATAAAATAAAATTAATGATACACATTTCATTGGTCCCGCCCTCAGCCCCCCAATGTAAGGACTTCCTGGTTTGATACCAACGAAGAACCAGTTTTCATGGCTGAGAGACGATTCTTTGGCTGATGAAACACGAGGAACTGGTGGGGTATAATTGGCTCTAGATGCTGGCTGCAAAATATCTTTAACAATATGTCCAATCAACCAATCAGTCAAGTCCAAAGTTTTTCTCACAAAGTTTGAATAGGGCCCTACTCTACCTCCTAGTGGGGCTCAATCAGCTGTTACTAACTATTGGTTAACCTGATAACCACAGAAGGTTGAAACTGTGTTGGTAAGTTCACTCGACCTGAATTTCAAAGTCATCAGATCGTTCTCTTAGCACGGTTTCACACTACCTGACTGATAGCCACGAGTCTGATAACCACTAATAATGCCCATTCAGTTGAGTAATAGCATTTGAAACAGGCGATTAACCTGAAGTTCTTCTCCTCCATCTCATGCTTTATATCCATTTAGACACTTTTAGTTTTCTATATGTCTAAGGTGTCAGCCTCAGTGTAATGGGGGTAAATTCTATTTAGTTTGTGCAATGCAACAGCGACATCTTTTAAAAAGAACGCATGGCATATCTGCAAAGCTAGCCGTGAGTGAGAAAACCTATATTTCTGTGACCTTACGCTTTTTCAGCTTCATTAAATGAAAAAGCTGTCAGGGAGCCATAAAGTGTACCTAAACCAATGTCCATGTCTACGGTTTGACAATGTTTATGTGGTGGTGTTACACAGTTATGAAATAGAGCAGCAGCAGAACAAAACACCTGGGTTACCTTGTCACTTTGTTGCTGCCCTCACACATAATGTTATGGTGATTTATTCTCAAGTTGTCCCTGCTCACTTGTCTAAAACATCACTGATATGTCGGTGTTTGCTTGGATGGTGAGAATGTGTCCTGTTGTGATGTAAATATGGTTTCGCTGTGGGTTGGATTTTATATGAGGAGCCGGCCTTCGTCCTGTATCTCAAGGCTGGCTGACTGAGAAGAATTCATCCAAGACCTGAAGGTAGAAACAGCACTTGATCTCCCAGTTAAAGAGTTCAAGCCTATACAGAGTGAGAAAAGACGAGGTGCGGAGGAAGACAGAGGTCAGAGGAACCGTTGTATGACTTCTCGGACGAAGAATAGCCGATGTGGCCCGTAGTTAACATAGCATCAATACAGTCACAATGTAAAACCTTTAAATGTGCTGCTGGACTTTGAACTGGTCTCAGCGAGAACATTGAGTATTTCTATACAGTCTCTGTTTACATTTTCATGGGCAAAGTTTCACAGTCGACGTTAGCCAGTTAAAGGAAGGTTTTTTCTTTAGAGAATTTAATTTAAGATGTTCTGTTTTGTGGTCAAGGCTGAAAAAGGAAAGAATTGACGAAAAAACATGGTCAAAACCACGAGTCAAACTTGCACTTATAATCAATAGGTCTATCTATCTATCTATCTATCTATCTGTGTTCCTGGTGTTATTGTTTTTGAAGTCTGTTTGTGTCTCTTTTTGTATCCATACCTCTATTGATGATCAACGGCCTGCAGTGCTATTCATACACCCGGTGGATCCTTAAAGCAAAAAAAAAAAAAGTGAATCAAACATCTTCTTGAGCTTTTTATCCAGACGCCAGACGAAAAAACTCATCTGAGGAAACCTGCCACACTGAGAGAACAAAAACAATAATATAAATCAACCAACATCTTGTCAAGTCAGGCAGCGGTGTTGAGAAGGAGGGAGGGCAATAATTGCAGTCGTTTCATGTGTGTACCTGTTGTGTCAACCGCCTCTATCGCCCTTCATCCTCTGTCTGTCTGCTCTGTGTCCAGAGGACGAGAGTGGGCAACAATACTGCCAGCTGCGGCCACAAGCTGTGAGCAAAAGCCATTCATTTAAGAGGAGTTTTTGTTCAGCTTCAGAAGTGAAGTGGGAAGTTATTTCTTTGAAGAAGCCCCCTTCTGAAGATTTGCTGATCAAAAACCGAATGTTCTGTAATTTGCCGGAACTCCTGTTGCATTTCTTTGAAAGGTCCGCTGCTACAAGAGAATGCCAAGAGAAGGGAAAAAAGGCAGTCCGTGTTTCTGTAAAAAAACAAAAAAGAAAGAAAAAAATGTGGGTACATCAGATATTTACACGTGTGAATTTTCCAACAATTTTAAGTCAGTTTTGGATTTCTTATTTTAATATAGTTTAACCAATCGAAAAACAACAAAAGAAAGAAAAATACCTGACTGTATTTTTCATACATTTGGAGTGAACAGTGGTGGAATGTTACTTTTTACTCAAGTATCGTACTTAAGTACAACTTTGTGGGACTTGTACTTTACATTTTATGTAACTTTATACTTCTACTTCACTATATTTTAAAGCAAATACAGTAGTTCTTATTCTACAATTAACTGCCAGTTTCAGTTACATGTCACATGATACATTTAAAGCAATCTATTTTGAATTAAACAGTAAATTACGTTGCTAAAATGAGCCCCACCTTTAGAAAATTAGAATGTTGCTTACATAAATAAATCAGAAATAATAATCCAATAATATATTTAGAATATATGTAACAATCTGAGTGGGGCCACTCAGCATTACGAGTACTTTAACTTTTGATACTTTAAGTACATTATGATGTTGATACTTTTGTACTTTTACGTCAGTAAATTTTAAACACAGGACTTTTACTTGTAGTGGAGTAATTTCACCGTGTGGTATTAGTACTTAATTAAGTCTGGATACTTTTTCTATCATTTTTTTAATCAAATAAATCAATAGCTTATGAATTACACCACAAAGCAATTCCACTATTCAAAATATTTGGAACTATATCTGTCAGTAAAAACAACCAATATTTGTAAAATATGGTAAAAAAAAAAATGTATATACACCTACTACAGTTGACAATAAACTAAAATAAACAAAAAATCATAATGCATTATAATCTATTACAGCTGCATGAGTCTTTCGTGTTATTGGGTCTGTAATGCATCAACTAAATCTGCTCACAAATGAACACACTGTAACATCCTGTCTCAAGAGAACATCTAGAAAACAGAGATCTACAGCATGTTCATCCAGACTATTCAGCTACGTGCACGCTGCAATCTCCTCTCAGAACAGTTTCTTCTTGAGTTAAGGGCCAGATAAAAGACGTAGATGATGACTCTTTGCAACTACAAGAAAGTTTGGACAAAAGGAGAGAAAAAGCTTGCACGAAGACATTTTTTTTGGCATGATCGCCTCAGCAGGAAGTGCGAGTGTGCGCTGTGTGTGTGCTATGATGTAACACTGATGTGATTTAAAGGTTGGGAAGCACAGATGAAGCAGAGTGTTCTGGATAGGAATGCATGGCTGGCTGGCTCTTTGCTGAGGCAAAAAGCAAAAAGGAACGAGACAGGAGCAGCCTGGAAATGAGACGGCTGAAACGTGGCTCTGCATGAAAAAACAAATATTCCTCAACAATCTGAAAAAAGCAGAAAGAGAAAAGAGGGAGACGATCTGCTTTGCAAACATCTGCCTGGGTGCTTGAAAACAAACTGCAGCTCAGCCTCAGGTACATTCAGCCTGCACTCTAATCTCAACAAAGCTGACCTTGATGGGAAGTGTGGCCTTCTGTTTCATCAAATCACTTCACTTTCACTGAATACGTTCGACTGTTTAAAGCAGTTTACAGGCGTTCACTGTGGAAAAGCATGCTACAGTTTGTAGAATATCATCATGATGCTTATTCTCCCCAGGAAGACGAGGAGAAATCCTAACTGACAGGACTGCAGCTTTCAGTAAAGGGCATGATCTACTGTCTATTCTGCATTGATAGAAATACAACTGAATAAAGTATTTGTCTTAAAAAGGAGAAACATTTTCCCAAAATAGCTTCAAAGAACCCACAGGAATGGATGATTAAACACATTTGGGTTGTTAAATGTTCACGCTAAACTTCCTATTCTATTGTTGAAATGATATTTCTACCTCTGTTCTCTCACATTGTTCCAAAATGTCAGAGAACAGGGACAAATATTCACATGCAGGGGAAACTGATTCGCCTTAAAGTGAAACCGAAGTGATGGAAGAGTACTAAATGAAAAAATAACAGCGTGCGTTTGAAAAGCACATGTGGGTTTTTACATGACATTTTGTATAAAGTGTTGCTGTAAACATACCTCAGTCTTTCTCAGTGGAGGGGGAGTGGATGCATGTGCATAAAAATATCTAAAGTTTGTAATCATTTACAAAATAAAAAAATATATATAGCATATGAACATTCAGGACAAGATACTGCTGGTATCTACAAGACTGTTGACTCACTCCCAAAACTCTCGAGTGGTTCATCTCAGGAAGTTCCTTAAGTTCCTCAAGGGAAGTGAGGAAATGTCGAAACAACTACTGAAACGTGGAACTAAGTTGTCACGAGACAGACACTATTTAATGTGAACCCAAGTTTCTAGTTTCTTAGCAATAAACTTGGTGACTTTAAAGTTATCACTGTTAGAAATGATGCATGAACGCGTGCAGAATTTCTAGAATTACACTAGAAACTCTGCAAGTCCTTTAACCCAAACCACCACAAAGATTGATTGTTCCTACACAGCATTTACTCAATTAGCACCCCACATGGCAGGAAATGAACACATCCACATACCTAAATGTATCTGTCATAATTTAAAACATGTGGTTGTGAAATGGTCAGTTTGTTTAGGTTTAGGAAACAAAACTACTTGGTTGGGTTTAGGAAAAGATCTGTGTTTGGGTTCAAATTGGTTGTTTGTTAAGGAACCTCAGATATGTACACAAGTTAACTTACTTATGTGACATAAATTAAGTATTTTAGGTCTTAGAAATCTTACCAATTTCACTAAATGTACTTTGAATTAAAGTCTTCACTTGTGGTTACACACAGGACATGAAGTCCCCAAAATACTACATGAGATAATCAAATAAGAATCCCAAATATTTTCATGAAATAAATGTCTGTTAAATCACTTTCTATTAAGTTTATGGCCCACTGATTACTTCCATTTTATTAAGTGTCTGTGATGACATTACCAGGAAAAATCACAAGAACACAGATGTTTCCTCTGACTGAAAAACAGACCAAACATTGACACCACTTCAGTCTAAAGACCATGAGCCCTTGAGCTCCATGGCTGACAGTTGTGGAAGAAGTAATCAGATCCTTTACTTTGGTAAAATTACTAATTTCACACTAGATAGATTAGTAGATAGATAGTAGTAGATGCCTAAAAATGTAGTGGAGTAGAAGTATAAAGTTACATAAATGGAAATACTAAATTGGGGTACAAGTACTTCAGAATTGTACTTAAGTAAATTGAGTAAATATACTTAGTAAAATTTTTCACACTTTACTTTCTATGTGGAAAAAACACATTATGTAAAGTATTAATCATAGCAGATTAAAGATGTGTCAATATGCCTGTAAATGAATGATAAAAGCATGCAACACATGGCACCTGGGTGACAAAAGCTATCTAACTGCACAAGCACTTTACTCATTAACTGATTAGCACACATTGACCAAATTTCCCTCTAACTAAAGATAGGAGAGGTGTATACTGAAGAGCTTAACACGAGGCTGCAGCAGTAAAGGAGTGCTCAGACAGGTAACAGCCATGAGGCTGGACCACTGGCTGTACTTATCTGTGTGTAGGATCAATCCCAGGCCATAAGAGGACCACACTGGACCATTGTTACAGCAGGGGGGAGGGGAGGCTCCCCTGAAAAGGACCCTAATCTGGTGTGTGCAAAGTTGGGTTAGTTAATGGTCGCAGTGAAGAGGGGTGACATGAAGCCTTGAGTAGGATGTCTAAATGACAATTGAGACACTGAGTCTCATACTTAATATTCACTTTATATCTGTTGGCGTCCTCTGAAGCATTAATCAGAACACCAGTGTCAGTGTACGAGTGCTCTGAGGAGTTTTAGGATACGTTACATGAGGGAAAATAGTAATATATGGTGAAAAATAGTCCTGCATTTAGATGTTTTCACATTCCTTTCAGAACGCTACATTATTGAATTTATATGAGCATTGAAGAACAAGCAGTCAGCTCGCAGGAAGCAAACGCCACAGCTGAGGTCAGAAAGGGAAGGCTGTATAATATATAATATATACACAAAGGTGGATTGATTGCACCTGTGTTTGGTGTTTGATTTGTCCTCCTTGATTCAGAAGTAGGCATGTCATTTTTATTTTATCACTCAAGTTCCAATCAAATTTCTCAGGAACTGCATCATATCTTACTGCTTTTATGTTTTATATGTGAAAGTTATAAGACAATTTGTATTTCCAGCCGTCATGTAAATGCTGTGGAGGAAAAAGTTAAGAGTCCCTCTGAAATGCAGTGGGACGTGACAACTTAAACTGACGTAAACTCAAACTGACCAGCATTTGTGTCGCGTCCTCATGACAGAATTAATCATCACTCATGCAGATAAACATGCAGAACTGATCCAAAGTGACACTTAATGATGATCTTTAGTCATTTTAAGCTTATTTCTCTGCGTGGTAGAAGTCTCTGAGGTATTAACATGTAAATACATAGAACACTTATTGTGTGGTTTGCAGAAGTACACATTATCTTCAGTTGTGGTTGTCATTATCCTAATTTAGAAACATTTGAATAAAAAAAACATTGGATTGCTGTTCCTGCAGACAACATGTGGACATTTCTGTTTCTGTTGAACTGACTTAGTCTGCCACCTTTTGGACAAACGAGGGAATTTCTCAACATCAAGAAAGACTTTTCATGAGATACAGAATGTGTGAAGGATGAGCACTAATAGAGATCTACAGATTTCCATCCATCACAATGAGAGAGTCATGTGATTGTGTTAACTTAATATTGAAATAAATGCAACATATGTGATGAAGTTAGACATCCTGTGAATTGAATCCTTTCTTGTTATGTAAATCATAATGACAAAATTATACTAAATTAAATAGCAACTGCATTTTTAGAAAAAAATGAAAGAAAGTTGCATCATCTTATATATTTTTTTTTGCATATAAAACGTGTCCTGTGATTTACAGTGTATGTCAGGTCAATTTTGACTCTAGATTGGGAACATGCTGCCCTCTAGTGGTCAATACATGCAGCTGCATGGTACATTTAAACAGCCTTTATATCTGAGTAGAAGTAAGTTATAATCTGGGTTAAAATTAATATCTAAACAATCGGCTATGTGTGTGGATGCATATAGCTTTTATATTTATATTTCTCTTCATGTAACAGAAAACAGTTACATGATATCATGCTTTAATCAAAAAACGTAGTGAAAACAGCTATACTGTGAGATCAGATTATCAGGAAATGTAATTCAGTGTCTCACTTCAGTGTTTAATGGATAAAATAAAATAACATTAAGAATCACCTTGCTCCAATGTGCTCATGTTGTATTTAGCTCCATAAATGAGCGGAGCACGGGAATTTCTGGTGTTTGGTATTTGGCCTTCTCTCAGAGGGCTCAAAGCATGAGCGGGAAAAAGTGTTCAAACATGCTGCTCCTGCTGCGCTGAATGCCTGAAATGAAGAGAGAATAATTAAAAAACCTGAATAGAGAATAACTCTGGGTGAATTCAAAGATTTTAAGCATAGAAGAACAGTAATCTATTCTGCACAAGCTGTCATTGTTTTTAACGTGGAGCACACTGGGTATTATTTTAATGGAAATGTAGGTGTCGTCCCAGGAAATTATTTTGTGCAATGGTGCTGCCTTTGCCAGGTCTGGATGGTTTATTTATTTGTTTTGTATTTTTTTCCGCTTATTTGACTGACAAGGTTTAAAACAGAAAAACTGAACACCAAACTTTAATAATAAGGCTTGATTTGAAAGGTAACATCTGCTACTGTTTTGGAAATGTGTTTGTCTGGCATGAGTGACCTTTTCCCCTGGACTATTTACACATAAACTGCATTGTATCTCTCTAATTCGAGGTTAAAATAGTCATAATTGATGTGATTAAACATCCACAGAAGAGAGTTGATGCAGGCTATAGTTTTCCCTTTTGGTATCTAATATCCATAACACAGAGGAGCTTAAACAGACAAGGGTTTGGCTAGATAAAGTTATATATTTAATCTGCTTAAAACAGATTGTCCCTCATTTAATTCACAAAGACATACATGTTTGTATTTACACACAACACACTGAAAACTTCCATTAGTGTCAGTAGCTAACTAGCTAACGTTAGCCAGTTCACCATTCGCTACATTTCCTTTTAACGTCATTTAACAAACCCCAACCATGAAGCCAAGCATACAGTTTTACATTACAATGTTTCTGTGTAATTTTAGAAAGGTTTCATGTTATTACCAATCTGGAAAAAGACGTTGAGCAGCGCGCGACCACGGCCAGTCATTACTTTTCAGCAGTAAAGTCCTTTTTTGAGCAAATGCGGCATCCGTACCCACTAACCCGGTGACATTTATTCTTATCTCGTTAGAGACGCGTTTACAGATATTATGGGGAAAAGTGCACTCTTCAAAAATATTTGACCTGTGGTTATTTAACCATGAATAGTAGTACAGATTAGATTAAGTATAATATTCTCAATTGCGAAATTGTTTTACCACAAGTGATGCTGTATATGCTTTTTTTTTTTTTTACTTACAGTAAAAGGCTTTAAAACCAATTAAGCAAAAATGCTGGTGAC
>CAFUXE010000591.1:759697-796764 GCA_903364295.1 Serranus cabrilla | reverse complement strand
ATAAATAAATGTGACCAACATGTACCAGACAGATTATTTTTCTATTGTAGATATAAATATAAATAAATATATTTAAATCTAAAATATTAAAAAGTGTCACTTAATTCCTAATTAATTAAAGAAAAAACTTTACAATGTTTTTTTTCTCCTTTACTTTTATTGAACACAAGAATTTCTGGTAGAATGCAAAGTCAAAGTGTGTTTTCCTTCTTTCCTCAGTTCGTACGCAGTATTTACACCGGTGACAGAGGACGAGTGGGAGCCTACCAATACTTGACCTACAGACAGAGAGCTGTTTACAGAGCGATGAGCTGACGACCAGGGAGCTCTGGATCAATGACAGTGGCCAGCTGTTGGCAGTGGAGACTAAAGTCTGGCTGAATATGAAGCAGTTGGCTGTTACTCGGTTGTGTGTTGGTGATTCTTACAGTGAGACAGAGAACCTTGGCAGGATGTTTTTCTCTTTTTCAAACACTGAAAAATTCATGTTGCTTTGTCTCCTCACAAACGCTGAGCAAGATGAAAAAATCTTCTAGATGTCTTTATTCTAACTGAATCAAGCGGTGAACTCAAAGAGAAAAATGCAAGGCTGCCTCTGTGTCGTTCTTGCATTTCTGAGGTATCTGAACAAGGGGGACTGGCTCACCCGATGTCCTCCACAAATGGATTTCAGGAGCAGTGACACAGGCAGAAAAACTTTTCCTGTAAACTTATACAAAAACTGGTCCCACATTTGCAATCCCAGAACATTTTTCAAGCTTGTTTGTGGACAAAACAAAAAAACTCACATGGTTCTTTTTGTATATTTTCACACTGTATTTCAGCAGAAACAGTAACATTTGCTTTTGACAACTCTCCCTTTTTCAAAATTACATTTCAGAGCTTTGTGAAGCAAAAACAGTTTTCTTTTGAAGCAAAAAATAAAAAGTTTGGGAAACAGGTTACAAGTTACACAACACTTGAAAGAAGATCAATACAATACAGGAAGCCTTCATTCTTTTTTTCCATATGAAAAACTGTGATAATATTCATTTCTGTTATACTTTGCATGCTTTCTTCTGACAAATCCAACAATTTCAGTTATTTTAGAGCATATGGGACCTGAGCAAAGTGTCATTGTGTCTTATAGTTATGTGATGTAATGATTTGCTGGATGTGGTTCTCGTGAGATACCAGATGAGGTGACAGTTGGTCAAAATTATTTTAATTTAAGAGAAATTCTGGTTTATTACAGCTTGTCTTTAATAGCTTTAGCCATCATCTCTATCCGTTATGTTAACATGGCTAATCTGGATATTTGTTTACAACCTGTCTGACTGTTTGTGTTGTGTTGTTTGCCCCATTTGATTTCTTTTTAGGACTGTCCTACTTTCACAGATCAAAGAAATTAACTTGGTGAGTACAATGTTCATTATAACGATAGAAAAGATGGCTAAATATACCAAAAAAGGGCACTCTGCCAAGGCCATGCACTTTCTTGCGATGTTAGCTGAAGTGAAACATATTATGGGGCCATGTTTCAAGAAAATCAGGCCACTAGAAGGTTTTCAAATCATAAACATAACCTAGACAGAGATAATAAGAAGCTGTAACAAACAGGAATAATCCTTTACCAAGGCATTGTGTTCTCAGGAACAGGTTCATGTGATTTCTTACAAAAACTTACGCAACACAATTTGTATGACATCCTACAAAATAACAACAGCCGGTCTACTTTTAGAAACCAAAACCACTTGTTTAAAATTAGGAAAAAACAAGGTTAGACTTCAAATAATTGAATACAGAACCTCTGGATGCAGTTATGTCAATGATGCAGAACATGAACAAAGTAGTTCCTAAGGTCAAAGTCTTGGGTTTGTGGCCCTTAATGCATCTGTGCCTTAAATACTACATTAATTAATACAATTTTGTGGGATGGCTACTAATTTCAGTGCGTAACTTTTTGTAGGAATAGTAATGAACCCTTCATGAGAACAGCCTGACCAAGGAGGAGCTGTCGTATATATCCCAGAACACACTGGCTGAGCTATTCTGAATATACGACAGTTTGTACAAAGCACCGCTTATTCACAACCGTGAAATGTAGCAAATGAAAAAGCAAATTGGCATGAAGATGGAGATGTGAAACTTTTAATGGACAGATGCTGAGAGGAATGAAATGCATGCCACCACTTTCTTATTCAAAGGCACTGTGTCTTTCCAGTTTGCTGCTGTTAGACTTCTGTACGTTGGCGTCGGAAAATTCATGCTATCAACTACACCTTTTCACAATCAAACTATTTGCTCAACTCTATGACAAAGGACACAATGGACCGACACATTCACAGTGTACTAGCTTGCAGTCTAAAAGTAGGAGGAACACTGTACAAAAGAAAAAAATGGTCAGACTCACTTTTTCTAACCTTCCGAATCCCAGCAGGGTATAATGGCTTGAGAGAGAACATTTTGAAATCCTTTCATTGACTCTCTGAGTATTAAGAAACACCACACACCAATTTCCTTCCTGGTTAGTTAAAAGAGGCCAAATTTCTTCTTCATTCATCTTTATTGAAAAGGACCACTAAAAGGGCTCTGCTTAATGGCTCGTGTGTATACATTCATTTAAAGTCTCTGAACTGAAGCCAAATTTTGAATTAAGTTTTGCTACTCAGCAGTTTTCTTTCGATATGAATCCTTAGACCTTTGACTTCTCGGGCTTTGAAAGGGGTCTACTTCTTCTGGTAGTTTATCTTGTTGTTCATATAACCAAATATGTAACAAGGACTGCTTACAAAGTCACCTCTGTTTAGGTATCGCTGTCCTTTGTGCATGCTAACGTTTGAACATGTAGTATGCTAAATAACCATAGCCAATTAGCATTTTTTTGAATCATTATTGATTTCTAAGAGGACAAAAAGTAAAAACTTGTGCTTGGAGCAGGTTGGTACTACTGACTGGTTAGTGGTCAAAGCTGGTCACAGCCTGATGCTGGTGAAAGAGACAATATCAACATGTGCCCGAGATGACTACAATGATCCGAGCAGAGCCACCGTTAGCTTCCCGCAGTAAGAGCGCAGCCCGTTCTCACTCTCAACATGTCAGATGCCAAAGCTTTGTTCTGGCCCGCACCATCCGATACTGGTGCAAAACACCCTTTTATTGTGTGCATGAGTCGCATTTAAGTCTTTCATTTAAGTCCAATGTAAACCCATCCAAAGAAATATTAGATGCTTTGAGTAACGGACGTGATATAAAGAGCGTGGAGGTCTGTCTCGAGTGGCTGGGATTGACCCAGGGGACTGGAGCTCGTGTCCTGTGTGAAACAAAGAGTCAGTGTTGTTTTTTAGCCCTATGCTGTTCTTTTACTCTAACCTTAGGCAAATGGTTTTACTGCTTAAAGCTCACAGTTCCTGTAAACACAGTTTAGTTTGAAAAGCCACTATGCATGTGCTAGCAGAAACTGACGCATTCAAAGCTGTCAGTATCAGGCGATGAGGGCCGTGATGAAGCGATGGCATAAGACAAGCTGGGTTGCACTGAAGAGGAAAAGTTTACCTGTTATAAGCTGGTTACTTCACAGGCTGATGAAGATCTGAGCTGTTAGTGTTTTTGCTACTTATCCAGTTTTTGTACCTGAGAAGAAACTATGAAGGGAACAATGTTTCACTAAATGCTAATTCTTTTTGTTGAGTTACATTTTTATTCCACTGTCTTCAACAACCCCCTTAAAAAGCCTGGAGGCTTCTATCCAGACTCAGACTTGCCCCATGAAACAAGGAAACTAATCACTTCCACACTTAATGCAGTCTCATGGTTAGCGTAGTTTGGCTGTAAAATGAGAACTTTTATTTACATTAGAAGCTGCTGTTTGGTATTATGTTAGCTCGTCTGTGGGTACTGAATATGCACAATGAACAGATATATCTATATGAGACACAGATAATGATGATGTAATCAGTCCTAGTGGGTGAACTGCCCAAGTAAGTCAGTGTAGTCCTTTAAAAAACACTCTTAACAACTTTATCTCTTATTTAGAGTGCCTTTAATATCTGGCCAGGTATAACATATAAAGTCAAAATATCTACTGTATGCTCATTTAATCATTTCCAAACATTTTTCCAGAGAATTTCCAGTAAGTGGACCTTGTGTTAAGAGTGATAAAGTGAGTTGAGAATAAAGATAAACTGTACTAAACCTACAATACGTGTCACATCACTGCAGGCACACACTAATCAAAGACTTAGCTGCAAGATGGTGGAAGCAGCGATGACACAAACACACTGACAGCAGTTGTGGTGAAAGAGAGAAAAAGATGGCTAAGAGAAACAGATGTTTGGTCACTCAGAGGTGCAGAAATCTCAGCAAGCTGAGCCCTCTGGCCAATCAGCTGGAAGCAGTGAACAATAGTGGTTAGCACAGTGAAGGCAACAATGGCTATGAACCATAGAAGAAGGTAGAGATGGTTAACCCCAAAGAAAAATAACTGACTGGGATATTCCAGACGGATTGCAGGCAGTGGAAACTGGTGTGTCAAGAATTCAGTTTGACCAACAAGCCTGCGAGGGCTTGTTTTCTTTAAACAAACGTCTACTTCTCAGTTCAAACCTGCTGACTGAAATTGTTTTGACAAAACACATGTGGCCTTTTCATAAGTCACTGTTACGGCCTAAACCTGTCAGGTAAAGAGCTGGTCTGAAATGTTTAAAGGAGACCTCTGGAAAGGGTGAGGTGTGTATGTGTGAGAGGAGGAGATACAGGGGTGTTCTCACATCCACCTAAAGAATTGGCAATATTAACAACGCACACATTAGCTGTGTCCCGTTACAGGAGCCACCTCCTTTGAAGGACGTGGCAGTTAAGGCGAGTGGTCCTGCCATTATGCTACATCCGGTAACATCTTTTTTCATTGGTCCACCTCAAATGTTATATTTACCAGAGCACACGTGAATACACCTGGTATATTTGGTCATATGAAAGTGACTTAATATGACTCAAAGGACACACCAGTAGTTTCAATCAATTTTAGGCATCATAAGGCAGTGTTTCTCTTTCGGAATTGGCCTTACTCGATCTTTAAAAGGTAACTTGGAGGAAGGTGGCCCCTGCAAAGGAACACAGCTGTTATCCTAAATGTGACCATTTCCTTACCCTATACCCAACCCAACCCTGTCCCCCCAAAATGTTGCTCATATACAGCTAATTTGCAACAGCAAATATGTTTTGAAAGAAACTTAAAGCTGGGGTAGGCAGTTGATCATTAGTGTCATTGGGCAACAAAATCCACCATAATCATATTGTCATTTAAGTGACCCTTTGTGGCTCTGCTTTCAGGCTTTAGTAAAACTAGCCTGTGACTGGAGACTTTGGCCAATCACAGGTCACTTCAGAAACAGGATATTTCTAATGGCTGTTCTGTACCTGCAGAAACGTTGCGGTTCCAGCTTTGGTAATACAACCTACACTGTAAAGCAACCCCAAAAAAAAGGAAAACGGACTTAGTAAACAAAATTAAATATCGGCAAAGTGTTTCAGAGATGGAGGAAAAATGTGTTGCTGTTAGTTTAACCTCTCTACAAACTGTAGCTAAAGGCACTAGCCATGTCCGTGAACCTTTGGCTATGCTGAGCAGATGGATAAATATTGGCAACATTTTCACTCCATCTCTGAAATGCTTTTTAAGCAAATTTCCAGAAAACTGCCTACCCCAGCTTTAATATCAACTACATTACAAATTTTATCAACATAATAAAACACTTGAATGCACGTTTCTAAAAAGTAACAAAATCATTTCTTTCATACTGTAACAGGGGACAACATTTACCAATATACATGTACTGTATAAGCAGAATTTTTGGGGAGACAAGGTTGTAACCCCTGAACCTTGACTTAAATAGCATGTATAATCTTTCTCCGGTGTCTTCTTCCGTTTCTCAAAGCTTAGGCTAAACGATTTTTCGACCAGAACCATATGGAGACAACATTTAAGAAAAAAAACATCTAGAGAGGAACCAAATGACAGCAACATGTACAGAAATACAGTAACTTTGCAAAAATAGGCATGCTAATGTTCTAATCTCTAGCCCTGGAAATAACACATTAAAAAAGCTAAATAGGCAGTAACGTCTGCACATTATTTAAACACAACAAAATATCGACAAAAGAAGAAAGACCCATTATCCATTACCACGATGATGACCATACTGCATAAAGAATAGTAGTATTGGTAATGTACCAGTCTTACATGTGTGTACGTCATGAGGGCGGTAATCTGTGAAGTAAAGCTACAGTCCAACCATGGTAATCTACAGGAAAATAGTTTCCATATTTAACAGTTTGTCAATTCATATTACACACAAGAGAGAGGGTGAACTACAAGTATAAATTTAGCTTTTTTTCTGTGACAAATAACAAATAGAAACGGATGTAAAAGGAACTAAGGCATGTGCATGAGGTCTTTACATTTTCCTGGTCAGAAGACACTGTAGAAGGAGACCCATGATTTTTTTTTAGCTTTTCTGTTGCTTTTTGTTGTTTTTCTGATGCGATGGGGTGGTGTGTGACATTGCTTTGAGGTTTCAGTGACTGTGACCCGCCCCCCCGCTTTTACCTTAAAAACCCCGATCCCCACCACCCTCCCCCACCCCAATCACCCCTCTTCTTCCCGCTGCTCTTGGGTGAGGAGATTACGCTTTACTTTCATTGCCGTTCGTCTGGGGAGCCTCGTTGGGGACTGTCTTCACCTCGTCTGTGGCGTTCTTCACCTCCGTCTCGCCTTTAGTGTTCTCTTCCTTCACAGTCTTACCGCTATGTGGACGAACACGGGAGCGAGGGAGAACCAGAAAAAGACAAAGAGAGAGGAGATTCCGTTAACAGCGAATCACTAAGTCCCTCTCTCACAGCTAAACTGTCTGCTCTGAGCTGCCTTTTGTGTCATTTTTCAAAGAAAGAAGGAAAAAAAAAGGGGGAAAACATGCAAGATGCTTTGAGGGAATTTGTTTTCCCTTCTGGAACTGAATGCATTTCACACATAATGGGATCAAGCTCACTATCCTAGCCAGACATCAAATAAGAGTACATGGATGTCACAGCTATTTTCAAGGAACAATGAATGCTGATGTGGAATGAGACAGGGCCGGTACAGTAAGCACAATGCATGAAGGACTGAAAGACTGAGGCATAACCTACAACACAAACTACAATACACAAGAGGATTACACGCTGTCTGGACTGAACCAGAACACAATGGAAAGAGACTTTAAAGCCATACTTCACTTAAGTCGAACATTTTCTGTTGTTAGCATACGTTCCCAGTTGCGATGCAATTGTGCTGCTGCGGCATTTTGAAAATGTGGTGGCTTCACTGCTGTGTCACATACAGTCATTTCATCTTCTGTCCTCTGTGCCAGCTCTCAAATAGCAATTTAAATCAATACACCTCTCTCTCTCCTGCTGACACACATACACGCTCTCTGCGGGCCAGGGACAGCCACAGATACAGCAGAAATACACCCAACTCTTACTGAAACAGACCTTATATATGTGTAGATGCGATCTTTGAAAACTTTGATCCTACTTTAAATCATGTGTTTTTGTATTAAAAACCCTGAAGCTACTCGAGCATCTTCTCGAGGCTGCAATGTTCATTACATCCCACAATACTACAATTTTACCATTTGTGGACAATGAAAAGTCTGCCCTGAGGGTTGTGCTTCAAGAAAAAGAACAGATTTATCCCCTTAGGAGCATGGATGTTGTCAGCACATTTCATGGCAATCTGCCTGTGAGATTATGCAATAAGATTTCTTTCACTCTACCACAGTGTTATCTAAAGTCCCAAATCCCTACATCTTTTTTTTTTCTAATTTTCTAGTTATTTTTTTTAGATCAAGTCCAGTCTGGATAAATACTTAATATTTCTGTCATGCTTTTTTACCGAGAAAGAGTGAAAAATACTGGACTCAACAGGACAGTTTTATAAATGTAAGTAGGAAGGCCATAACCAAACCTACTAAGTATTCAAAGTATTTTAGGTAAAACACCTGCCTTGAATCCTTGAAAAGTGAGAAAAAACTTGACTGACCAAAATACACAAAAGTTAGCATATATTATGCACAACCTGAACTTTTAAAGATATGTTGCAGCTACTTTGACATTAGTGCCAAATACAGACAATGATCCTGACAAAATCCAGCTCCTAATGTTGATATGTCTATAGAACCGCTGAGCTAAATTCACAGTTTACAGCATTGATTTGCACTTGATATTGTCAGAGCTGGGGCCCATAAAGCCTCCCGGCTCTGCCCAGATCTTTACTCTATACTTAGGTTTTACATAAAACTTAAAACAACTGAATAAAGTTTACCATTTATTGAAAGAATAATAACCAGATGTGATGATCAGCGCTGGACTCTGCAGTGACCATGCCAGAGCACAATACAGAGTCAAGAACAATTTCTCTTTCCAGAGATTTTCTTCTGAGTTTAGGCCAAACCCCCAACAATAGGTTGGACTTTGCAAGTGGGCAATTTGGTCTGAGCCAGCAGCCAACCGAAGCTGGTCACCTAATATTAAACTTCCATTACAAAATGTATGGTGTTTATGCAGATGTGTGTTGGTCCTGGAATAGCGCAGTATCCTTATCTAGATCTAGCCAGCTCACAGAAGATTTTAAACATTGACTTTTATGACCTGAAACTTAAAGAAATCTATCTTCTAATAAGCTGACTTCCCTACCCTATCAATATCTCCTGGACATGTTCAGTTGAAATTCAAGTTGGATGGCACTTCTTTTGCCAATACAGGCTGACTTCCTTGCGATCTGTCACAGGTTGCTAAGAATGTTACACAAATGTTACCTTCAACTATCCTCAACACATTTCAGTGTCACACTTGGTTCAATCGGATTTAAATCGCTTAATTATGAGATTAGGTTGACAAAGGCAACAGTGTCAAAGCATAACAGATTGGTTGAGTCAAGAAGGGATAACACTGCACATTATCATCAGAGTCTGAGAGAACCTGTAACCACCTCACTGCAGTGTCTGACCTTTAAACTGCAAAACTCTTTCATGCAGCACTTTCTATAATTATGTCACTCTCAAATCGATGGGCACTACTACATCACTTTCGCTGAGGTGAATTACACTTCTAACTAATGTACTTCAAGCACCCTTTTAAAACAATCCAGGCTATTGTTCTCTTGAAGAATGCTCTTACATAATCAAGAGCAATTCAGAGGTACACTAACTGAAACCTGCTTTAAAAACATTGTTTGAACAAGGTTTGTCGCCTGTGGAAATGGACTGCAAAGATGTTTTTCTTCTCAAGAGAGAAATGTGGGTCTTGAGGAGGAGAACGTCACTCAAGAACCCACAAGAAGCCTGACAAGACACTGGAGTGTTGGGATGCAGAAGAAGGATCACCACATAGATCAGTGGCAGAGCTGTGCTTCAGTCCTGTCAAGGAGTTATGAAGAAAAATCCCTCCAATGACAAGTTTAGTTATATCAAGGTGATGTTGAGCTGACAAGAGCCCTGCTTCCAACTAGCTCTCAGCTCCCCATACTTCATCACTGACATCTTCCTCTGGCCATCTGAGTGAGCAAAGCATAAGATGAAGGAGGAAGAGAAAGAGGAGTGATTGTCAGTAAGCCTCTGTAATTCATCCTCAGCCATAGCTATCTCATTATCCGCACAGGCTGTCAGGAATCAGGAACATCTGCAAACTCCAAGGGGCAAAAAAACCTCCAAATAATAACCCTTCATAGCAGCACTGGAATAAGGGCTTTCTGTAGGAATTAAAACAGAAACGGAGGTGTCTTGGAGAGATTGGCACTTTAATTGGCCTTCAAAATGAAGAGGACACAGAACAATGGTGCTGCTGCTGGAGGTCACTGTGTGACAAGTATTTAATTTACTTGAACAAGCTAATTCTGCGCCGCATGACAGAAAGGGACAGTTTTCTTCAGCAGAGTCCTTCACAAAAAGATATCGCTCTGCTCTTTCAACAAGCGGACAAGGATTTCTCATTTTTGGTGTGCAGCAGGATTTGAGGCTTATTTGTCCTCAAAGTGAGCTCGGCTAGCTGTGTCTTTTGAAGCCATATGGTTGTTGTAAAGATATTAACTACAATCACCTAGAAATACACACTTCACTGGCTGTATTAGGCACATAATAGACTCATGCGTGTTTAGCAGTCAAAACAAACTGCAAGTACACAACATAAAATAGCTGACATTGCATGGATTGGCATATGATTTGAAAAACCAAGGGCTTAATTTATTGTTTTTACCATCATTTCTTTTCTAAATTTTGCTGAAATAATCCTGTCATCATTACAGAAAATCTGATCGGAAAAAATACGAGCTGTCAGATTAATGGAACCACTTTACTTCAAGTCTGAATCTTCGTGACAGATAATAGATGAAAACATTTGGCAGATAAATCCTTTCTATAAAGTCTAGGACTACTAAGATGTAGGGATAGGCATTGATAGGAATTGGTTTTTTCGAATATTCTAATTGTCATTAACTTAACCTAAACAGTAAGTGGCAAGCTTACAAAGAAGAAAGTTTGAGGATCGACGTGCAGAGCAAACAACATGCTACAGACGGGCTTCGTTTTCAAAGTATGATGGCATTTCTTCAGACGGAGTTTACGGTCCCATGAAGAAAAACTGTCACTGCATGACTGGAGAAACTTTATGACGGTAATGCATGTATCCTGTGCAGTCGTTTCAAGAAAAAAGTGTCTCTGATCATGTCGCCTGCCATTATAGTAGCAACCGGAAAATAGAGAGTGTTGTTCTGCAGACTAAAGCAACACTGAGCAATAGTTCCCAGTGAATATTGTATCGCACTTTTGCTTGAAATGCCAATCCCATCTAAGATTTAACATTTGACCAATCCCTCCATATTTGAAGACATTAAGTGATTGATAATGACAATTATTATCAGTTTAGCTAACATGGGCTAATCTTCATCGATTATATGACTGGTTATTATGTTTATTGCCTCACTTGACTTCTATTTTTTCAGCAACATCACCGTGTTCCCACATCTTTCAAATGACACCCTGGTTAGTGCTGTCTCACTAATAGAAATGATGGCCACAACTACCAAATTAATGGCCTGGTTCCAATGACCTAGATTTAACCTTTAAATGTTGCACAACAGTTTTGTATGTAAGAGCTGGCGGTGCTTTTACATACACTGGAAGTACTGCAAGGGTTGCTAGGAATCATGCAAGTATTGCTGGAAGCCCTGGGGTGTAAACAAGGTGTGTTAAAAAAAACAATGCATCTTTCAGCAAACTGTAGCAACTGAATAATCACAGAGAGATCATCTGGGTGAAATATAAAGAAGCTGTATGGTAGGAGAAAATGTTGAATCCATTAAGTGAGCAAACAAACAGGTGGAGGGTGGAGGTGGTGGTTGAATGAAGACAGGCTTGCACTGGTGGCATCCCAATGTGCTGTATTCCTGTGCCAGTTATCTGCACGGCCATTATCTGGCATTCTGAAAGGAAAATTCCACCCTTAAATGAGTAGCAAATAATTTTTGTGCACCGAATTTTGGCATGCAGACTTATTTGTATACTCTACCAACACATGAATGATTTTTTCCCCTGTTAAAGGCTTTAAATAAAAAGTGAATGCATTGCAAACACAGTATCCCTGGTAAGTCATTTAGCTTTTAAAAAATGGAGGCATGTCTACAAACTGCAACAGGATTTCTGGCTGCATCTCATCCATGTGTAATGAGGCTGTTGTTCATAGAGACATGGCTGTGGATCTGTTCTTACCATATATATTATTGAACACTGGTGCCAAGCTCCCAGCCAAGCATTTTCAGCGGCTGATCAGGCAACATCATCAAGATCTACTGAAAGGCAGCTGTTTCTTAGAAGCACTGATGAAAGTCTTAGAGACTGACACTTTTTGCTGTTATTTTTAACATCACTCTTTTGCACACTTGAGCTCCTTCACAATGCAATGACGATGAGAACTCTTTTGATCTCAGCTACGGGATTGTTTGAGGCTTTCAGCCCCCTGTTTCTGTGTGCTGGTAAGCTTTTCAGTTTTTGTGCGAAATGAAAGCAAGGCCAGTTGTTTTCGCTGTTTCTGTCCTTAAACATTTCCCCAAAAAATTCACTGCTTCTCACTTATGTTAATCAGTCTTTGTCTTGCTAATGGCTGAGTACTGTGATAAAAGCGATCAAAAGCTTGTAAAACTTTCAGAAAATGATGAAGCTAGATAATAACTTACACTTACTTACAATATGCAAAATGACATATAGATGTGGGGATCTGACACCAAAACCATTTTCTGCATTTAAGGGTGGATTTTTCCTTAGAAAGGACACACTTGTGAGCTATTGGGATGCTACCAGAGCAGAGGCAACAAGTTGAGGAATGGGGTTATGGAAGTGTTCATACTCATTTTGGGCCGGTGTGGTCGAGTCTGTGCACGGGGTTTTGGGTGCATCCTTGGTTGGGCCGTCTACTTGTAAGTCCTTACTCTGGGTGCTGTCAGGGGCTTTGACTGGGTCAGCAGAGGGCGGGCTGACTGGCTCTGAGACAGGGGGTGTTGGGTCGGACGAGGGGGGAACTTTAGGGGTGTCGCTCAGGTCAACCAGGGGCCCAACATCAGGTTGGGTGTTAGCATTAAGCGAACTGGACTGGGCATCAGGGCTGTTTTTTGGGGAGGACTTGGCAGGGGCGGCTTTGGTTGGGCTGGAGGCGCTGGTGGTTAGCGTGGTGCTCTCACTAGCAGAACTGCTCTGCGCCGTGCTAAAGCTCTCAGCAACTGAGTTAGTGGCAGTGGAGGGGAGCAAGTTTACCACAGTGGAGGTGGTGTCTGCAGCAGCAGGCCTGTTTGGTGAGGAGGGGCAGGACAAACAAGGAAGGAGAGGGAGGAGCGGGGAGTGGACACATAGAGCCACGAGAAAAGTGAGGGAAAGAAAGAAAAAGGACAACGAGATAAATAAAGGGGCAGAGGGAGAGTGCAGGTCAGGGCATAAACAAGGCAGAGTGAGTGCTACTGTGCTGCAGTGAAAAAGTAAAATCTACACAATCAAAATGTTAGCAACAAAATATTTGTGAAGGGGTAAACAAAAAATAACAATACAACAATAAGCTAGAGAGAGAATGTGGGAGTTTCAGGATTAGGATGCTAATAAAGGTTTGGCTGGCTACATTAAGCTTGTACACCGGACCACACGGACAATACGCCTTTCACAATAAAGGAAAAAGCAGCGTTTATTGTTGGTCTGAATATGCTAATAGGCTTCATGGCCACACTGTAGGATGTCCTATGTCAGGGACGTCACTTTAACTTTTTTCAAACTTTGAAATATGTTTAATTAAGATTAAGTGGTCATGTATAATAGAACTACACCTGCAGACCATGGACTTGTTGAAACTAGACCTGTTATAAATCTCTGGATAACAGTCTTGAAAGTGGTCCAGTTCTAAACTTACTCAGGTTCTGTCAAAGGCGTGGTCTCGTTGGGCTCAGTGGGACCCCCTCCTTGGTTTGGGGTGTGCTCTTCCTCTGTCCTCACCTCAACAATGGGCTCCTTAGACTCATCTGTCCTGTTGTCAGACAGCGACAGACAGTTAGCGAGCTGAAACGCTGAGTTGATCTGTTATACTGACATACTACGCTCGCTCATACAGGCATTATTTCTAGAACATTCTGGTATTCAGCAGCAATGCTAAAAACAATGTGCAGATAAAACATGCAAAACCTCCAGTATAGTCCTCCAGTATAGTCAAACACACTGTATTATTCCATTCCAACATCTGATCATCCTCCACCTGCAGGCTCTGATTGTAGGTTTCCCCTGGAGGCTTGTCTGTTATCATCACACTGCTTTCTGATTGTGCCGAGCTTTAAAGTGTTTGCATGCGGGGAGTGACATGTTTAGATCCAAGGTGCCAAATATCCGCTCTGCACATTTTATGATTCACTCTCAATAAATCCGTTTCATGTGAGCTATTTAGCTGAAATATTCATTTGTAGTTATGAAGTTCATGGCTGGTACAGTGCGAGACAGTTCGGTGTATTGAATACAATTTTTGATCAAACAAAGGCTAATGTAATAAATTATTTTGACACGATTAGATGTTTTCAGAACTAAGTCAGCATGACAATTTCCATCTGTTCACTTTAACACTGTTGCAGTTGCAATTACATTCAGAATGTATCCCCCAACATCTGAAAAAAACATTCCTGCATTTTGTTACGACAACTGAGTCATTTGTATAATCTGGGACAGACAGGGTGAAGTCTGGGTGATCTGAATGAAACTGCATGCTGTAAATTCAGTTTACTGGACTCGGCTGGTCCACAGGAAAAACAGCAGGTCTAGGATTTGTTTAGCCTAGCTTAACACAAAGGCTAGAATCAAGAAACGGCCACTCAACAGCATCTTTGTGAAAGGTAAAAAAACAGGCTAAACTATTTTAAAGGATGTTTATTGCTAGCTTGCATAATAGTCATGAATAAACTGTACTGTAACCCTGTTTATTTTAGCTCTGTTTTGGTCTCCACCAAGTCGCTAACTTTTTTGTATGTTCTTTTGTGCACACCAAGGAATCATCGAACTGAAAGATATCATAGTCTTAATCCTTTCATATTACATCTTCATGTGATCCATCATTTATATATAAACAGTGCGGTTTCAAACAATAGATTGAAAATAATGTGTCACGAGAGGATGTTCTCTTACGTGAATGCTGCCTTGCCCTCCTCGATGTCCTTGCTCTTAGCACCTGGCCCAGCCTTCCCACAGAAGTTCACAGCAATGCACATGAGGAGTCCACACTTGTTGAGGAAGTAGCAGGTGACGTCGACGCCCACCAACAGCAGGAAAAAGACGACAATGAGGATGCCCACGATGGCTCCGGTGCCCAGGCCTGAGCCACCGTCCATGACATCTGAAGAGCAACGACAGGGAGAGGGGATACACAAGCAAAACAGGCAGGAAAAAGAGGAAGAGAAGAGGAGTTAGGGGAGAAGAAAGGGTTTAACATGAGGGAGAGGGGATAGAAAGAAAGTTAGAAAGAGAGAGGGAGAAAGATGATGAGGAATGCAGTCAAGCTTTAAATACACGCTTCAGGTTTCAGTTGTCAAGACCTCGAGTGTGTCGTTTTTTTCAGAGGGACGTTGGAGACAAATCACGCCCGAGCCACCAGGAAACTAATACGATGAAACACAATAACACCCTCATCTCCGCTTTCATTATAGCTACTTGATATTTACTCTTGAAAATCATCATGGCCGACACACTTGAGGTGTTCAATTTCACACACAATCACAGAATTTCCAAAGAGGAGAAAAAATAAAAAACACAGATCACAATTTAAATCAATATGTGAAGATAAACTGGATCTCCAACACATCCCAGTTTCTTAAGAAGTGGGTGATAGAATATATACAAACCAAATAGAACTTCAAAGGGTACTAATTTAACCCTTCAATGCAATCCTTTTGTACATCACAGGGCTTTTATGTTGGAGTTCTCAAACTTGAGGGTACTTAGGTTCAATGACCTAACATTAGGACGGCAGCATACAGTTTGAATACTACACATAAAAATCCATGGATGATACATGATTTTCAAGATTTCTTGGCCTTGTTTAAAAAAAGAAAAGTCAGTTATATATTTTTAAGTCCCTTTTTACATCCTGTACTAAATTGCTTTTTGGGAAATATGCTTCACATAAATAAAGAAATTCTTTCAAGCATCTGTGTTCTTAACCTAGATTTTCAGACCGCTGCAATAGACATAAATTGTAATTACAATCTATCTGCAACAATATATCACAGAAAAAATGTCCTATAACAGATTTGTCTTTGAAGATAACATAGTATGTAGTTCATAGGGCGGGCCTCCCCTTTTCCACTCATACACACCCTACAAAGAGAGTAAACAAACCAACAACTTTAATGGATTTTTCTTGGTACCCATTAAATCTTTCTTTGAGAGCTGCCTCAAAACTTTCTTGGGGAACATAAAGGTTAAAAAGGGTTATCTGAGCAACTGTTTATCTCAACATAGGCAAGCTGTCATCACATTTATAATTCTCCTTATAGGGCAAAGTGCAAATGCAGGTTATTTTCCCCCCTCAGATTGTTCCACATAAATAGCTGCACATGCAGTTTATAGACAGGATGGAGTAAACAGGATTTGGAGGTCCGAGGCAGCTCAGGCTCTGCAGCTTTGCATTTCAACAACGGCTTGTGCAGCTCTCACCATTCGTCTTGGCATTTGATGAACAAACCTGGACTAATAAATGGAAGCCAAATTTCCCTCTTTGCATGCAACCTACGAGTGCGTTTCAGCCAAAAAAATGTAAGCTGAGGATTCTTTAAGAACGCATGCAGTTTTTACAGGCAGTTAATTACATAATAACAAGTCATCCAACCCATACAACCACACAGGTTGTTTGTTCCTACAGTTTAATGCAGCCCACTGAGCATTTCCTTCAAAAGTGCCTCTACCAGTGGCAGAAAATCACCACATCCTTATACCTAAACAATAAAATGATCACAGTGTGTGTAGGTTTAGGCACAGCTTTGTTAAATTTAGGAAAAGATCAGGATTTGGGTTCAGTATTGTCTCCTTTCATGCTTAATTTATTGTGTAAGTTAACCCCATCTTCGGTATGTTATACATGTTATCTTATGTGAGTCATTTAAATTAAAGTCATTGCTGTCTTTTGGTTTCTTTTGGAAATGATTGTTCATGTCTCCTGGATCATAGTTCTGTGTTTGTTTGACCTGCACGTCCATCCACCCTACGCGGACTGTGTTGCTCTTTATACTCCATTAATTTACTTCCTCCTGCCATAATAAAAGCGGCCATAAGAAGTTACAACCTAACAATAAACTATATATACTGCATACATAATATAAAACAAACCATATAAATATGCAACTATAATAAATATTATATACAATAGCAATAAGCTGCTTATATAAACTACCGATGGGGTTGTTTTTTGGTGGAGGACATTTTTGGAAAAGCCATGATGACAAGACAAGGAACTGTCAAAAAAAAAACAGTTTAGCATGCTGCCAGATTTTCACCTCATGCAGACCAAACACAAGCTACTTACCACAAAACTTCAAACAGAAGAAAACATTTGTGGTAGGATGCTTACTTACTGACTCACAGTGCATAATGGATGAGCATGGACCCAACATGTAAATTCTCAATGATCCTGACAATCATGGTAGAAGAAGAATCAGTAGAAGTGGTAATAGCATGCAGAATCTTATCTCATGAGAGTGAAGTTTGCAAGCTTCTCTGCACTGAGCAGGATATTTATCTCTCTGCTCTGATTGTGTGGTTATTGTTTCCTTTTTTCTTAAGCTGCATTCACACTACCACCGACAAAGCAACAGGCTGCAAATCACTTTCAATTGATGCTGGTATCATAGAGCTATAAACGGATACTACAAACACTTGTTGCTGTGCAAGCTGGGCTCAACTTTTTTCAGCGTTCAAATGAATCATAAAATGAAGCATTGTATGTTTTTGTTTCAGCTATTATGAGACATAAGTTAGCTGTGGTAGTTGCTAGCATTCTGTGTATTGGTCTGCACACAGGGATGCAAGGTGTTTGCAGACACACAAGCCCAGACCAGAGTATGTCAATGAGTGCCTGATTGGCAACTCTGGAAAAATTAGGCTGGATATACTTAGCAGTTTTGTAACAGTGTTGCTCATAATGTGAACACTGCTTTTTTCATGTGCTGGGATCCGATTAAAGCAACAAAATTTCCTAAATGACAGAATAGTCCATTTGTCAATACCACCCATTACGACCCATATGAGTGTTTGTCAAAATGACCCACATGAGCTTCTAGTGACTCACGGTACAGCGGAGCACACACGTCATTACACATACACTTACAGTTTGCGATTTTTAAAAAAAGCTGCAGTTTCAGTGAATTTATGCTACGAAACCACTGATCTAGGTTTAGGGCAAAAAACTTTCTGGTTTGGCGTTATAAAAGTTTAAAAAGTAAATACATGTAAATAAATACTGGAAGTGAAGAAGGTAAAGTGAGCCACAGAAATTATTTAAAAAACGTAAGTTATGTAAAAAGTCTGTTTAAACAATCTATATTATTGTTTTTTTGGCCAGTCTGATTAAAGTCACATTGCAGAGAATGAGGAAGACAATCATGCTTGCAACTACTTTTACATGTTTCTTTTTAAGGAAATCAAATTGAGCATTGGCTGTCTCCAGGTTGTTGCTCCTGAAATTTTCATGAAGTTGAATCTTTTCCAACTTACCCACACTGTGCTGCTAGGTGGATTTTGAGTCTGTAAGTAGTGCTGGATGGTATGCTTTTCAAAGTAGCCACCTTGAGAGGACATAAAGGTGGAATTTAAAACGTCCCTTCAGACAGTCTTTTGAGAACCCAATGAGACATTAAGGCTCGTCATTAAAATGAAAGTCTCTCTTCCATACGTGACTGAGGCTCTGCTTTGGGCAGTAAAGATTGTGGCTATCTCTTGCCAGTGTCTGTAAAGGATCAGGAGCTCATCAAACTGTCTGAGGAGAATGTGAGCGCTGCAGTTTGAGGACCATCTGAAAATTTATGTAACCTAATAATGCTCACATCCCTGGAGATGGGGATAAGGAGCAGGAAATAGACTCTCTGCAAATATGTTTTGTATGTCTGCACCACTGGACCTACAGTCAGAAATCATATGTATAGTGGCCTCACCGTAGTCTGCAGCAAAAACGAATGAAAAAGACATAACTGATGTTGAAAACTATAAATGGTGTACCCTGAAATTCTTTGCCCATTTTGTTGCATAATGTCATTATCACAGATAATGGGCCAAACGTTTAAATGTACCATCACATCAATATATTCCCTGCAGCTACAGAGGACTATAATCTAAACCATCCACCATAAACATCAGGATTTTTTCAGTCATAATGTATGTGCAGAGGTGTTTCTAACTGCTCTTTTACACGGCTGATTGATCACAAGACAAATTCATCATAGAAAAGAAAAAGACGTTTCTCCACCAAGAGTTCCAGTGCAGCAAGTGGGTTGTTACACTGTATACTTCAAGACTGAGTAAAATCAGTTTTCCAAGTTTTAGTGTTTTTAAAGACTTATTACACGCAGGATTCGTCCAATCAATGTGATTTGGTGTAACCAGCCAAACTACACTTTTTACTGTAAACACTTGAATGATTCACATTAAGTTTACAGTATACAGATATTTCACCTCATCACATGATTGGGCCTATGCTATTAGTTAATGATGATCATTTTCATTATGGATTCATGTTCATTTGTGCAGAAAATATTAGAAATGTCCATCCCACTTTCTAAAAGTCTAAGATGATGTCTTTAAAAACAAAGAAATGCAGGAAATCTTCATGTTTGAGAGGCAGAAAACTGACATTTCTGCCATGTTTACATGAAACAATAAATCAGTTACAAAGCAACTGGCTATATGTTATGTCAATGGACTAATCGATGAGTTAGCTAATAGTTCTATTCAGCTCTATTAGGTAGTAATGTCCCGGCTGCTTACATTATTTACAACCTTATTCATTGGTCCAGTTTATGTGACACATTAACCACTGACACGTACAATTTCCAGACTTTACGAGTTGACAGGTATCGCCTGAATGCACCATTAAGCAATTTACTGTCACAAGTTAGGGCAAATGATGGCCACAATTCTCTAAGTGGGACAGTGTTGTTGATACACATTCAGTTATAAAACACAGACTTTATAATAGACGTCTTTAATAATTCTGTGGACGTTTGGCCTTTATTGGCATGTGATGTGTTCAAACCTTGCAGACAGCCACTGCTGCACAGCCTCCGCAACATGACAAAGTTCAATTATTTTTATGCCTCTCAAACACGTTATGTTTGTGTTTACTGCACCTGTATGACAGATACATTTTCAAGTGAAAGCACAGCCCATGGCCAATCTAGACATTTAATTTAAATCCACTATCTTCCCATCCTCGGCTTCACTGTAGTATGCAATCCTTAATTTTTTCTGATGGCTGTGATCAAAATAGCCGGAGCGTGCCTCGGCTCTGTGTACTTATAGGTGAATACAGTGTTGCAGACAACACTTGTTTTTCCTCTACCAATTGCTTCATTTGCATTTTAACAGGCACAATAAATCATGTGGCATGTACTCAGTGCCGAGGGGGGATTTCTCAGCGACTGCTCTCGCCGAGGGAGAAAGCACGAATCTTCGTGTCAGGATGGACTACACAAACATTTCTCTTTACAGGCCTGTCAGGTACAGTACTGAGTCAGTGCCCCAGAAGACTGCTGATAACAGACTGCATGTGATAAGCCTCAATTTCACTGAAAACCACACATTCCTGAGAAATCAATAACTGGTCACTGTCCAGCACAGACAATCTGCCAGACTTCTGTGCTAATACATTGATGGAAAACCTTTATATTGGCAGTTAATTTACATATCATTACAGCACCAGAAGATGCACTCGGATAGCAGCCGGAATGCATAATATGTATTCAGACTTTTGTACTTTTGTTGTACAACACGTAAAAACACGCAGAAATGTGTTTAATTCTCATAGAATCCATAAAAGATACCAAATATGTCAGGCTGAATTGACGGAAATTGGTATAATATTATGCTCAACACGTTTACAATATCTACAGACCCAGCCACAAATAAAATGGTCAAATCTAAGTGAAACTATTCATTAGGCTGTAGAAGAAGCGTTAAAGACATTCACTGTGTTATCAGGACTCACAGTGAGGCAGCGTTTATGTCACCAGAGGGACCACACACTGAAACATCAACACATCATTCCCTATGCAGTGAAGTGCAGTGAGGACTGTGCAGATGTGTACATTGCAGAGATCAAAACTCCCAAATGCATGGCACGGAATATTGTAGAGGAGGGAACATCATGTTCACACATCTACAGAAGAAGAAACGCAGCTTTGGGGACAGATATGTTCATATTCTAACAGGACAGGAAGGACGGGGTGGTTTGACCCACTTGCAAAACAAGTCATAGGCTGTATGTCTCCAGTGCATTATGGGAAAGAGTGTACATCAACAGCACACGTAATAATCAAGATTTTTAGGGTGTTTTCAAAGCACTGCTTTAGTCTTACATGTTATATAGGATTCTGTTTTTTTTTTTTTGGTGAGGTGAGTTTGCTGCCAGAGGGTTTGAAGTGATGCATTTTGGTTCACTTGAAGGTTTAACTCATCAACTGATTTGGACCAGAGCAAACAAACTAAGGTTGATAAAATACATTTAAACTTCTTTGAGTGTATCTAATTTCTTAGAATACATGTGTCATATTGACACCCTCTTAGAATAAAGTCTTTTTTTTTCTTCAGAAAACACAAAAAACTGAACCAAAATTTGAATATATGATATTAAGGCAAAAAAACAAAAAAAGACAACACATTTCTGTGAAAAAATGACTTAGATTATTATTTAAGAAGGTGACAATATGGAACTGGGACATAATCTTAATTACTGATCTGATTGTATAATGACTGTCACATAGCTGCCATATGACATTTAGGACTCTCATGGTCTCTTAAGTAGGGAAGTTACCTTCGACCAGTGAATAGTTTAATTTCAACCTCATGTACTAACTGAATGAATCAAAAAAAAATGTAATAATACCATGAAGGATATTGAATATTTTACACAGTGGAATATACAGAGATTTATAGTGTAACTTTCATAAAGTTTATACATAGGAGTAAGCAAATTTTGGAAAAAGTAAGAAGGGAATCATGACTTTTGAGTGGGTACTAGTTCTATATTGATTTTAAAAGAATGAGAATTTAAAATGTAAGTTGAAATCCATATTCTAGTTGCTATACGTGTTGTTTTATTGTTTGCCAGCTGCTCCTCTTGTTTCTTTGGGTGCTGCATTGACCTTATTTAGCTCCATAAAGTTTCTTCAATAACTCCTTGTATCCCCCGTCAGAGCTCTGCCACAGTGTGGCACTGCACCGCCATTAAAATAACACCAGCTTCACATTCTGTTTTTTCTTTTGGGGCACAAGGAAAGCAGAGTGATGCTGACAACTGACTCGCTCTCTGACTGATTAAGATCTTTGGAAACTCTTCATGCGGGAGGCGGCGTGTGTGTGGGGCTGGATGAGATTTACAGCATTTAAATGAAGATTTCAGCTTCCAGTGAGGCAACAAGCACTAGAAACTGATGTGTATATTGGCTGGAGAACATATGAATTGCTGACTCATTTTGTTGCAGTAGAGGATGAAGAGACGGATCATTAGAAATACTTTATAATACGTCTAATTTAATACAGTGACAATAGTGTTAGCACTGATTATTATCTGACTGTTTTTTTGCTGTATACAAAGAGCCTCAATTAGAATTAGAATATGAATTTTCCATCTGATCACAAAACAACAATGTAGTCTTCTGTAATAAAAGTCGTGGAAGATAAAAGACATGAGTGGAGGAACATTTCTAGATGACAAAATAATGTAAGTTGTCGCTTCACTTCCGATACAAATCTGCTGATCTGATTGTTGCTTCTATCCATATAAACATCTCATTAACCACATCAAGCGCACTAACTCCGGGAATGGTTCAGGCCGTGTGGAGAGAGGGAATCTCCTGAACGACAGCAGCTCTCGCTGTAGTCTGTATGCAGTGGGCGACTGCACCATTTGCTTCAGGGAGGAGAAATATTCTGTTGATATGCAATGCAAGTAAGTCTGATGCACACACTTAGATGGAGATCCTGATTAGCAAAAATGAAAATCACTCAGCACTGATCAGCACTATCATTACTCAGTAGGCACTGATGAACAACAGAAGGGACCAACAAGTGACAAAGAACACCTCAAGGGTGTCGTAAGCTCTTATTATCCTTGTGACAGAACTTAGTTGAGATTAAACAGCGGTGCCAGGGATAATAAACGGGAGGAATACAAGTCTCATTTTACATCCCAACCTATGGAAGGAAGACCGGGCGGCCAGAGAGAACTGCCCAGAGGAAAAAAAAAAGATCTACAGGTATTTTTTTCCCTTCTTTGCCAATATCATTCTTCATCTGTCTTCTCATTCCTGTTTGGGGAATAAGGGCTTCACCACATATCAATGTTATTATACCTTCAGGCACATAAGGGTGAAACAAGCAAGCAAGTTTTATGGTGCTTCTTCACCCTAAGTAGGCAGAGAGCCTCTTGAGCTACATTCACCTTAGCATTGCCTCCTAAGCCTCCTTCAAAGGTTACAAATCACGTGGAAAAACCTTTGACATTTGCTTATTTAGGATTGAAGTGCTCTTTGCTGCCGGCTGCTTCAAATGGAACCTTGTGAGATTGTGTTTTTCAAATGGAAAGTTGAGTACATGGTATGCTTGGCATGCAAGCATTAAAAACCCATGAGAACATCTTTAAGAGGCAATTGGCAATGGGAATATTCTCTTTTTGTCAAATAGTAAAGGATTTTATGTTTGTTTAACAGCACGCTGAAGTATAAGAAAGAGCAGATGGCAAAATGTCCCATTAAAAAAGTCATTCAAGAGGGTTTTTTCTCTCTCTTATTTAGAGTAAATTAGAAATTTTGGTCAAGCCTTGAAATAAAAAGTCCTCCCTGGTTGCCATAATGCAGGCTCCATAATACTTTCATTACCAAGACAAAACAATCACCATTCACATCTGTCTGATTACTGAAAATGTATCAATGCTTTATTAATTCTCTCACATTGAACTGTTGTTGATCATGGCTGTAGGTGACTGCAGTCTCTTCCTGTATGCATTGCATCTTTGTCTCATCTCTCATGACTCTGCAGGACTTTAATGAGCAGAGTGTGGAACAAATGTTTGAACAAATGGAAACTGTATAGATGGCTTTAAGTAATCTACACTCTGATGGGTATTTTGGAGATCTGTAGCTATTGGTTACTAGTGATAAAGAAGAGATTTTTACATTTCCAAATTTATTGCTTGACTACCTCAACAACAAGACTGTCATCCTAAGAGAAATCAAAGAATAAGGAGTTTTATTGAATGCCTAAAACGACATGTTTTTATGTTTAACAGACAAAGACCAACAGTGGCCATGAGAATAATGACTCCGGTCTGTCCGTGGCAAAGGCAGAATTACCAAGCCATGGAGCCACAAAACAACAGGGGGACGCTAATGTGGGTATACAGTAGGGTCAACAAAGACTATCGGATTATTTTAACCGTGACTGTGATTATAATGAAGTAAATATTCTTAGTAGTTGTTTAAACCCAAACAACACTCGCTCAGTAACCCTAGCCAAAGCATTTTTGTGCCAATTGCCGTGTTTCCACTGCATGGTGTGGCTCAACTCGACTCAACTCACTTTTGGGAATTAGCCTATGGGATTTCTGCATTGGATTCTGGATCATTACAGGAAATAAGCTCTGTGGCAAACACATGTTTCTGATGCTTACATGTTTTGTTCAGCAGGTTAATCTTCACTACTTTCAGGATTTGTAAAGCATTAATGTGGTCGACAGAAGTAAAAAGCCACCGTTATGCTATAGTGAACGATGGTGTCATGACTTCAAAGTCACTACCGTTAGCCTCAAGTGATCTCTGAAAAGCTAACCAGCTGCTCTGATAAGCTAGCAAAACCGTAGCCTAATAAATGGTAGGTAACCTAATCTACAATCTACAAGAGTTTGCAAGAGCTCTGAGAAACACTTGTAGAGACTAGAGGCCACTGTAGTCTCACTTAGCCACTTGTTAGCAACCGCCTTTTTTTTAGGACACGTTAAAATTTAAAAATTTACAAGTGGGAGTGTTTGCTAACATATTTTATGTTGTACAACAAAACACAAACATCTCTTAAGCTTGTGTTAACCACAGACCTTATTTCAGGCATCTCACCAAACCCATTCAAAATCCTCATTGAGTTTAGGCCCCAGGGTGCTAAAATGCTACTTACTTCCTGGTTTTAGAGCTCATTCCTGTGGTGCCCTATTGAGGGCACCTTGGTTATTTAAAATCAATTGAAATTGCCACATTAGTGCAGGAAGCCCCCTAGCGATCTGGTCTGCAGTGTTTTAACTCCACCTTCTGTTATTGGCTCTGTTAGCTTGGAGCCCTGACCTGGTACCAGGAACTATCCTTTACATTTGCTGTGTTGTGTCAGACTGAACGCTGGATAGATTGATTTTGTGCTAATAGCTAGCTAACATTTACTCAAAAGCCATCACTGTCATGTTGCCATGCATCTGATTTTGTTCCTTTATTTACCTAGTTATATTGGGCTGCATGATATGTAGCGAGTTATCAAAGCAAATTGGAAAATGCATCTCTGAATGTTTTGGAACAGAGACTGCTGTGGATGAGACAACCTAACAGCAAAAGAAAATATATTTTTGCACAGTTGGTTTCTTTCTTTCAAAAGGCTGAAACATGACAACACAACAGTTTTCCATCTATATTAAACTCTAAAAGTGTATCTACAATTTTATTTACGTATATTATTTTGATACCTCCTCTTTTAAACAGATATAATAACTGCAGACTGCTGCAGGTTTTTAATAGATCTGCTGTAATAGATTTTGATGCTAAAAAAAGAGCATTGTCGTTTGTTAAACCCTCTGTGCAAAAACAGTGAGTAACAGAAGCTGAGGTAGCTGGGAATCAGAGAATTTCTAGTTTGTAGTTTTACTTTCACAAAAAAATATTCATGTACAATTTCAAAGCCTCTATACTGTATATACTGTTTACCATTTGTTCATTTGTTGTTCAAAATGCATACTGTGTGTTGTTGGGCTATAGCCAGGCTTCTAATCTTTCAACATCTGGGTTTAACAGTCGTGTGTGTGGTGTGATGCAACACTAAATGCAGAATACAGACATTTTGTTAAAGCTCCAGAGGAACAAAAGGGCTAAAATCAGCTTCACAATCCATGCCTTGAACAGTCAGTTCAGGTCAGCTTCAGAAAGCCATTACTTTCATGAAAGAAAAGAAACACAATTTATTTCAACCCTACAATGGTTACATGGAAATACACTGATATGTACTTACAAAAATGTCTCAGAGAATAGAATAATTTCACATTATTGAAAATGAAATTTTTAGTGTTTAACAGCTGTTGCACGTATGTTTTTTAGACATTTCTCCGCTTTCAGGTAAAAAGAGAACATGAACCGTCAAAAGAAAAAACAGCTGATTTCTTGAAGGTCAGTTCGAAAAGAGTATGTACACTTTGTCACAAAACATGATTAGTTTTTCTGCACAACCTTCTGTCTTCTCCCAACAAGGCGATTACATAATGATGAATTTGAAAGTGAGCGTAATATAATGTTGGAAATTAATTAAGTGTCTTGAGAAATGAATACTCTGACCATAACCAATATCAAATTTTTCTGCAATAGTTATCTTTCCTCATTTTGTACAGCAGGACATTTCAAGCTTGTATCCAAAAGAACAGAAATGAGGCACAGCATTTGTACTCGTCACCTGGTTAACACATTCATAATGCTTGACTGGGGAGCTTCAAAGCAGCTGCATAGCACATCAATGAATACTGGATCATGCCTTGTGTCAGCTTTCATGCAGTGTTCATGCTTTTATGTCATTTGTGACATAACGGTGGAATGATGTGTCCGTTTAATAGGCAATAAATTCCAAAATAAAAGTCTCTTTACAATTGCCATTTCTGGTTAGCACATTGTAGACACACAATCAAACAGTGTAAGGTAATTAATCTATTTATCACCCCTCTTAAGATCACATTAAGGCATTATGAATGTGTTACTAATCACATCTAAAACAAAGCAGCAACACTTTGTCTACACTGTATCCCAACAGAGCACCCATTGACAAAACCCTCTCAAATTTCCCCTTTCCGAATCTATTCATATACAACATGAAAACAGATGAAAACAAAAATATTAACAGAATCTAAATCCCCAAAATCTGAGAATGATGCAAGTACTGAGCACCCTGTAATAACGTCGTGAAACCAATGTCTTGACTCTTCATCTTTTTTTATCTTGTGTGTGGCTGCACAAGGGTCAAAAGGCATAGAAAGCAAAGGAGTCTGCGCCCAAAGATTTCAAAGGCTCAGACTATCCTCTTTCTCCTTGAATGAAATCAGTTTATGAGAGCCAGAGCACAGTCAGCATGGACAGCAGGAGAGCTGCCAGACTGTAGGTCACACATCGGCAACCGAGGGTAGCTGAGATTATTCACCAGCCACAGACGATAATAAATATATGGATTTCAATATCCACAGACAGAGTTTTTTGAATGATAATCACAGCAAAAGTGACAAGAAAACATAATAAAAGCACAAACAGAGAGAGAAATTTGTGTGCATGGCAATGTCATGGTCCATAGGTGCCCAAGAAGATCACACATGAAGACAGGAAGAGGACACAAAGAAGAGGGAAGAAGGAGAGAAAGAGGGAAAAAAGGGAGAGAGATAGAAAAATAAGGTCAGAAATACAGAAATACAACTGAATTAAGGAATAAAAAAGGAAGTCTAAGTTAGAGGATCAAAGTAAAAAGAGGTCATAGCATGTTAGTAGCAAGGCAATTGACACATGGTTCACGGCATGCATGGGTGGAAGGTCACACAAATGAAGGTAATGAGGGATGACAACAGAAAGGAAGACATTTCAAAGACACAGCAGTCCAACCGCTCTGCTTCAAGGTTCAGTATAAACAAGAGGAGTTTTTAATCAGTCATGGTGCGGATCAGCGGCAGAGATTAGGATCAAATGCCCAAAACGACACATGTTTATGTTTAACAGACAAAGACCAACAGTCGGTAAGATAGATGACAACCTGGATGTGAGAAACATCCACAAGAGTCAGGCTATTATCTCTCCTTCAGAATGGCCAGTGGTGTAATGTAAGTAAATGCAAGTATTCGCTTACTTTTCACTAATCCAAAAGCCTCATTAATCCACACATCGGGTCTTTGATGGAGAAATTATGGACACAGCAGGGCCTTAGATTTTCTCTTTGTATGTGTGTGTGTTGTTGGAAGCCAAAGGCTGGTATTTTGACTGACAAAAACATTATAATTTCAATATCCAATCAGCAGCTGCCCTCTAAGCCTGCAGAGCAGTGATGCTGGAGTGGTTTGCTGCTGCAGCACCACACAGACACAAATCTAGTAATTATGAGATATGGATTTTATTCAGATTTACTGTGTTGTGAAACTGTAGCAGGGAATACTCACCTAGTACTGACAAAATACCAGCACCACGTTTGTAAATTAGCTGCACTTATGTTTTGATTTACATTTTGCAACTTTGCAGATACATTCATTAGAAACATTTTCTCATTATGCTGATCAGACTGCAACCCTGGCGGCATTATGTTTCCTTCAAAACATATTTGCTGTTGCAATTAGTGGAATATAAATGCTCTAGTAGACAATGTTGGAGAGGCCAGTCAGCTCCTAATAGATACGCATATTACGGGCGTGGCACAAGAGCACAGATCAGCAGGTCAAAACAACAAAAAAAAGTGTTGTTAGACAAGTGTTGCTCTTGAAAGCCATTATTTTGACACAATTATTCAGCACTACAAGTACTACTGGTGTAGTGGAGGCCTTGAGCAGACAGATGGTTGGTGTGAATGTGCACACAGGTAGAAAGGAGAGGGCGGGGCATTATTCACAGCAGAGCCACTTCTTCAGCTACCATTACACCACTGGTCATGGCAGGCAGAACGGCCCATGCAAAACCACACAACCAAAACAGAAGCTGGTTACGGAGGTCAAGGCTATGACATGGATGAATGGGTGATCTCATGTTATCAAAACTGCAGAAGTTAATAGCTGTGTTTTTGTTGTTTTACTCCAATGTCAGCCTTAGCTGGGGAGATTTGGATGGATCAGTTGTCAACACCCGCTGCTCCTGTGTCCCAATTTGAAAATTTGAAAAATGGTGTTTGTTTTGACCCTTTTTTTGACAAGAAATATGGTGATCTTATTCCTCTCCACAGCTGGGTAGGTAGGGTAGGTTACATAAAGGTTTTTGATACATAAAGAAGATGGAACTTAACATTGAGAGGTTTTCAGAGTGAGCCTTACATTCACTTTGCTCAATATGTTTTGTGGCATTTTGAGTGCGTGACTGCTTTCTACGCATGTGTTCGAAAAAATTAAAGAGAAAACAAATTCCAACAGTTTGAAACTTGGATCAACCCTGCATTTACAGTCTGCGTCACAGTGCCAATTTAGCGCGTAGAGCCAGTGTATATTTAGAAAAGAGCAGCTGTTTTGAGCCAGCATTACCAAGAACAGCGTATTAAATTAAATGCAGATGTTGCAGCTAAAAATAAACCTGAGCAATTCCCCACATGACTTAAAGTGAAGGAAAAACAGCAGCAACTTGGAAGTAAAACTAGACATTCCAAAACAAAAAAATATATTAAAGTCATTTCGGAAATGAAAGAGGGGCTGACTTGGATGAAGCCCATATGAACTTCTGCTCTGGTAGAGTTATAACTGATCCAAACCTCCCACTGCTATATGGCTGTTGCCCAGCAAGCGCATGAAAAAGAAAATAACTGGTTTCTTTATGTGCCATGCACTGGCAGCTGATGCCTTTTAGGGTCTCCAGTAAACAACAGACAAGATTAATTCAGTTGGAAGAGGCACCATGCAAAGACTGTTAGGGCTGCGTCCCCACTTAACTAGGCCACACACTGTATATTCAGGTCAGTTAAAGACCCTGAACTGCTAGACCCACTAAACCAGACAGTGGGAGAGAAAGACAGAAAGGGTAAAGAGAAGAGAGAATGGAGAAAAAAAAGATGATTTTTTCAAAAAACTGTATCTCTAATTGTACATAATTGAGAAAATGATCACTTTTAAATGTAACTGTAGGGGATGCTGGGTTTGGCAAAAGCTTTCACCCATAAAACCTCATGTTAAAAATTTGCCCCAAAAATTAATTTTTTTTGTGTGTCTTTGTGTCTTTGCTAATTTCCCCCAACAAGAGTTGATTTTTATATAACTGACCCAGTTAAATTATATAAAGTCTTAAAGTTATGCACTATTAATGGCATGGCTGCTTTGAGTGACTGTTGGGTTATCTCACAGGTGGCGTGTTTCAGCCACCAGGTGTCATTGGGCCCGCCTCGGCTCACAGACGCTACACCTCTTTGCCCATTTTTGGATTAACTGGGAATCAGGAGGAGTCGGGGACTGCCAAGATGGCGAGGCTGGAGCCATCACACAACAGACTAAGTCCATGCTTTATACAGTCTATGGGCTCGATATCCAGCAGTGGTCTTTCTGGCTTGATGTGTCATTTAACACAGCGGTAAATGTAAACTAGTGGGAAGCCAGTGCAGGATCACAGACTGCTCCAATCACATATTTTCTAAAACAGCTGGGCACTGTAGTGTTAAGCAAACATTATTTAAACATAATGTAAATACTGCAGTTGTTGTGGACCACCTGTGTGTTATTTTAGGGATTTAGAGGCATCATTAGAATACTGAGAATGTGTTTTATGTTTTACCTGGTTTATCGCCTGACTTTTTTCAGTTACTGTAATTACCTCCGCCAAGCAGGTTTGTTGTTTTTTTGTCTGGTTGTCAGCAGGATTATAGGAAAACTGCTGGCCTGATTTTCCTGAAACTTGGTGGAAGGGATTAGCATGGGCCGAAAAAGAACCTATTACATTTTGGAGCGGATCTGAATTGTTTGGGCCGATACATAAACTATTTTTCACTTTCATTATCATTACGAGGCAGGGCATGGCCTTGGCCGAGGTCTGCACTCTGAGTTGTCTCTCTCTCCCCTCACAAAAAAGCCCATGTGCTGGAAATATACTTGTTTATTAAAACAGGTATTATAATTTCTGAAGCATTTTGTAATCCACCACTCCCAGAGAAGTCGTCTTTTCTAAAATATTAGGTTTCCACCACAGTTCCAACATGGTCTTTATACACTAACACAACTATATCTAGTATACTTTTGGGCATTACTTGAAGGCATACTATGAAGCCATGATGTAACTGGAAACATCATACATTCCCAATGGTAATCGATATTCATTCATTTTACTTTCTCATAAATCTGTTTTATCTCATAAATCTGACACACAAGAGACCACTTGGCAGTTAAAAGGAAAAATGATTGAGCCAATCAAGATCTCTTTTCTGAGGGAAGCAAGAAAACCCTCAAACTGAAGGGTGGGGTGTAGGAAAGAGAGAATGATGCAGAGAGAAAAAACAGGTCTTTTTCAGTAGGAAACAAAAGGATAGTTGGATAGAAGAAGTTTAACTTGTTCTATAACTCAGGTGTAGTGCAATGGGGAGGCAGCCCAAGTTATAATGTGCACCCAACACACAACACAACAACAGAGCAAAGGCCGACCGTGACCACCTGGGTAGAGGACTATTTGGTATTAGCTGGACAAAATGCTCTGGGTCTGACTGATATCTGGTCTGACTTTATTGCTCAGTGAGCTTGAGCAGTAACAGCTGCTTTAAAGGAGCTACTGAAGACCAGGAGAGCAGAGCACTATGATGCTGAGTTTTATCTGTAGCAGCAGAGCATCAAGGAGGAGGAAAGAAAAAAACAGCGAGCGTATGCTTCTGCTCTTCACATGGATTCAGTAGTTATTGTTGATCTTGTGCAGCCTGGCCTCTGAATTTTTGTGAAAGGAGCACAATGTTTTTAAATGCTAATAAGGTGTTCAGTGCATGAAAAAAAAGTGAAGAAATGTACTTCTCCAAGAGGAAAGGATTATGTGGAGGAGACATAACAGGAAACAAGCAGAAGTTTGGCATTTACAGTAGAAAGAAAGAGAGTACAGGGTGGGGGGAACAGGAAAATAAACTCGGGATGACCCAGCCTCAAGTCACGACTTGTATATTTTCACTGATATGAAAGTTTGACTTTTCAGCAACTTTTGAGGCACACACGGCACTCTTTATGACAACACATGAGCACACAGCTTTTGTTGTCTTTGTTTATCTACTGTACACATCTTTGTGTATCTTTCTCTACATTTGCTCTTGACATTGTGTTTAAGGTGAGTAATGAAAATCAGAGCCAAATGCTAAGAATTTGGCTGTGGGTTACTTGAACTTACTTGGCTCATAAAGTTTTATGATTTTAAGGTTCAGTCTAGTCTACAAAAAGAATCTAAAATGTCTACTTAATAAAACAAACTAATTGAAAACTATTGCATAGGATGTCAAATTGCTCTCTTAATCTATAGTCCAACCAAAGACTCACATGCCAACAGATAGATGCCAACCTCAACTGGCATAATTAATCTACTATAATTAATAAGAACGAATTTAAACATAGCATAGTTTAAGGTTATCTAACCTTGATCTGAAACAAAGGTTTACTTTTCAACCTTTAACCATTAGTTACACTTTTCATGTGATAACAATGTCACATTCGAGAAATATAAATGTTATACAATCCTTTTTTCGGTAGGAATGTATTCATCTGACTTTGCACAACTGCAACACCTCATATGCATTTCAGAGTTTGTGCCCATTTATTGTTGTGTGTGTGAGTCCTTACAAATCTACTGTAAAGGCTGCAATACGTTGTATTACGTATGACTTTTGTCCAATTCCATGTTGTTACCAACTGCACTAATAAAGACAGTAAAGCAAACAAAAAAAGTCAAGGATAAAAACCGTAGTGCATTTGTGGTCACGGTGGAAGCCTGAGTGCACTGTGGCTGCTGTGTGTGGATGCTCGGGGTGGGATGAGGGGAATAGTACCTGGGATGGTAGTGGGGTCTGTAGCTGTTCTGAAGAAGGTGGTGCCAGGATCCGACTTGCCCTGCTGATTCTCTGCCACCACGTGAACCTCATACTCTGTATTCCAGTCCAGGCCGCTCAGCAGCACATACTCACTGCTGTAGGGGAGGCGGACCTCTGGCTTCCAGTCAGATACATGCTTCTGAGAAAGGAATGTAGAGGGGACAAACTCAAAATTGGGCAACCAAGGTACTTATTCTATATATGCACAGAGGAAAAGGGTAATTTCAGACAATATGAGAAGTATCCCATTCTAAAGCTGGTTCACCATTACAACTCATACTCATGCGGCTTGCGGTACAGCAGCACGTTCTAAAAATAGCATGCACGTCATTTTAAACACACACACGGTTGTAAAAAAGAATGCAGTTTCGGTGAATTTATGCTACCGAACCACTGGCCCAGGTTTAGGGCAAAAACATCCTGGTTAGGCGCTATAAAAGACAATTTAAACAGTAAATAAATGTACAAAAATGCCGGATGTGAAGTAGTTACGAGGATGCCAGAAGTTACATAAAAAACTTGATTCACGTTTTTGAACTCTTGTAAACAACGTAAGTTACGTTAAAAATCGCTAACTTTGTTTTCACAGGGGACGTTAAGCCCGTACCCCAGGGTGAAAGTCTGACATATGTTGACTTGCTGAACTCTAAAATGGTAAATCCTCTTAAGGGCAACACACAACTGAGACTACCAACTGTTGCCTGGCAGAATTATTCTTTAGGGAGTTGAGTTTCTCCGGCACTGAAAGACTACAACATTGTGATGACAGGATGCCTTAACGTACATGGGAGTTGTTTTCTGGTGTAGCTGTTGGCAGAGATGAGTTTATTAAGTTTATTCTGACTTGTAGTCAGTTCTGTGAACATTTCCAATCCCTGCTAATCATCAGTTTTATGAAACAATTGCAATAATGAAAAAAATGCAAAAAAGCAAAGAGGTACCAAGTTACCAGGATACTCACAGCCTTGTATCTGACCAGGTAGTGTTTAATGGGGGAGCCGCCATCGTCCTGCTTGATCCAGTTGACCTTAAAAGTATTGCCCCTTTCTTGGACCTTGACTTCTAGTTTGGGGGCACTGGGTTCCCCTACACAGGACAAACCAAGGATTTCTGATTAGTTAACATAAATATGGTGGTTGCATCCTCAGCCTCTAAATACAAGCTGGCTCCTGTGCTTCTAACCTTGCTACTGTGTTCAAGTGTGTTTGTGTCTTCAAGGTCAGCCAAGCTAAAACATAAATTGATTACCAGTTTGACTGTTGGACTTGATTGCCAGTTCAGCCTATACTGTTTTAAGATGCTTAAACAACAATCATTGCAATCAGGGGACACTGCAGATGTGGAAGTAGTAATCACACTGGAATGAGGATCAAAGATGAGAACACAGACAATAAAGTGCTGAAAAAACTCCCTGTGCATCACTGGCTCTGGTGCTCCATGCTGTTACAACTGCTGATAGCAGAATCCATGATAACATGTTCCAGTAACACTCATGTCTGAACAATTGCAAGCTACTAACATTATGCCAAAAGAAAGACAATGTGAACTTTGCAGAATTACAGCAATATTGAAATTATCTTAACAGAACTGTGGTTAAATCTGACTACTTCCTGTAGTAGACTGGTAAATCAAATGGAATGGTTGGCAGCTCCAGTAGAACCGTGGCACACACACATTTGATATGAAATGACAAGATTTTTAGTGAACACACCAGTTACAAACTGCTCCAAAAATAAACAGGGTTGGAGTTTCCTTTAAGCCTTTTCTAAATGTAATGAAATATAATAGCACCAATTACAGAGTGTAGGGTTAGCATGGAGCTTCACAGCCAGTGTTCCACCAGGGACAGATAAGACTTTGGTGTCGATTTTCTCATCAGTTGGATATTCTAATGCCTAAATATTATCTATGTTGGTGTTTCCCTGACAAGTGCATTTTGTGGAGATTCTGTTTGTTTCCTCTTTCTTACCAAGTAATTTTTGTTTTCTTTTCTCGAAATCTTAAACCTAACCTTAAAAAAGCAGATATTTTAGCCCACACTACAATTTTTCCTTAACTCATTAACTCATTTTTTGTAATGTTGGTTCGTCATGGTTTTGGAAGGCACAAACAAACAATGGTATCCTACCTATAGGGATGTAAGATCATGAAATGCTTTAACTATTTAGGGCTGTCAATAATTAACTGTGAATAATGTAAATGTATCAAAGGGAATCAATTAACAACACATTAATTAGAGGGCTACACATATTCATAGAACTGCTGTTATGTCCAATAACTACATCAACCACTGCAGTCCGTCCCAAATCTTACTTTGCTACTTGGGCTCTTGGTTCTTTATACATGTTGTATATCTTAGCTGGCCCTCGAAGGCAATTCATAAAAATAGTAGTTGGATGTGATCCGAATTATTTAATGCAGACGCTCCTCTTCTATAGTGTTAATTGCCCTGCCACAAGCTATATGTTTTGGGGGACTGGCTGCATAACATTTGCATATAATTTGCTTGGCTAGCAAATGGTTTTTAAGACTGGATGTTCTCTGGTGGAAACTCAGTTCACATCGACAGTAACTGATAAAAAGATCTGCCATTTAAGAACCATTTATAATACCTTTTTCATCATTTGCTTCCTAGTTGCAATCTGAATTTGAGCAAAGTATTATCATGTCACAATTAACGTCTCAATTAGTAAAAGAAATTAGCATTTATGTGTTTTTATCTTGCGAACTTTGACAGCACTAGTGTTTTTAATTTTGTTTTCAGGGAAATTATGTTTGGAGGACTTGTTGTAACCAACACAGACTCACTTTTCAATCCTAAAGTGAGGACGTATTTGATTATCAAAGATAGATTTAGGGGAGACTGTCCTTCTTAAGGGCAATTAGCTGGACAGAGGACAGTTGCTGCCCCAGAACCACGGGACGAGGTTTTGCTATCCTCATTACCTGCTCTGTCCTCCTGAGTAATGACTGTTGGGTCATTGGATAATGAGCCTGTAGGCCTTGATCGGACATGTAACTCGATTATTATTAATAATATATACATAGTCTCATAGTGTGCATGTGTGGTGACTTTTAATCACACGCCACTGTAAGAGCTGTGAGGGTGGAGACTAACAAACCAAACTCATTAATTATGTACATATTGGCTGCACACAGTTAGCCTTGGGATCATGTTATTAAATTGGCTACCTTGTGCGATTACAGCCCCTGCCCTGTGCTAACAATGTGATAAAAACAGCCCATAAGCTGGTCACAATAAATATATTCATTGTACTTAATATAATTGAAGACATGATGCAGATTCTAACTTATGTCTTTGTTGGGGAGCCGCTGAATATATAAGGAATAAAAATACATTGGCAGAGAAAAAAACAGCAGGATTGATGTTCCCACGCAGAATATTCAACATTTCAAACATCAGTGTTAGTGGTTGTAGTTAATTAAATGAATATGCATGAAGGCACTTTTTCTTGATCATATGTAATCATCTGAGCGCACTGCCTGAAAACTGCATTCCACTAGACTGGAGTGAGCATGACAGATGCTGGAAGTGAATCAGACAGTGTTGGTTAGTACCAGCAGCAGTAACATGGTGGCAGGAAGACAGTTGGTACATTCAGCATTGTTATTCACAAGCATCATTCTGGGTTAGGTCATTATTTCTGAGGCTAAAACAGAGAGAAAGGTGGTTAGAATGAGAAGCTCCTCCATGCAGGCTGGGAGTTTTGGGGTGTAGCTACACATTCGGAGGGGAAACATGTGGAGCGATCACACCGACACACATTTAGGAGGTGTGGTTCCACATGTTCCACCGACCTAGCACAGCTTTCTACCTCATCTGCCAGCGTACACTGAGACAGAACGTGAAGAGAATTAAACAAGAGTTATTGAAAACATGCTGTTGGATGCAGAAAGTCTTCATTTCGTTTCTGTAATGTTTGACGTCATTTGTGTAGTTCCATCAGATATTAATAGTTAATTTTGTGCCAAAGAATGGGCACTTATAATTATGACAAATCATTATCACCAATACAATGCAGCACTGTCAGAGCAAAAGTCTCTCAGAATTCTGATCTCAAAATCCATATCTAACTTTTTTCTGGCTTTCATAAGCAGGATTTTTAAATTTCTGATGTTATTATAAACATAATGGATTTTTGTCATATCCCCCAATCATTTCTCATGACTTTAGAAATGGGACATTTGTAAGTATTGTTGCATTACAGTCCTGTCTCATAAAACTGAGGCTCCCATACAACTAAACAGATTTTTTTTTATTAT
>CAFUXE010000591.1:708638-759665 GCA_903364295.1 Serranus cabrilla | reverse complement strand
TTTTTAAGTATCACAAATATGTATCTAATCAAAGACCACATATATGTTCGGGTGTAGAGATGGATCAAACAAACATGGGACTTTCACCCAGGAGACCATATTATTTCTGTTTTGTGCGGAACAATGTTAAATTACGTAACGTACTTACAAACATAGCTAAAATTACTAAACTAAAATTTTATTCTAGACAACAATCTTTTTCCCAAACCTAACTAATTACCTTTATTATGCAACATTAATGTGGCTAAAACCAAGACTGCAATTTGGGAAAAAATAGCTTTTCCTTGAAGTGTGATTGAGAATAGTTTTGTTTTCTGGAAACGTAACTTTAAGGAGACTTTAGGGGTTGTGTATTTTGGTCAATAAAAATCATGATTTTTTCATTCTTGAAGTATAATTAGAAATGCAAGTTCCAAGAAGACATAACAGCAAAGACACAGACACATGCAGACAGACTGACTTTTCTTCGGGAAACAGCAGAAGAACGTGAAGAGAAAGAAGGATGCGACAGGAAACAGGGAATAAACTTGCATGCTGCAGTAATGCAATGGGCTGCTGTGAGTCCAATCAGTGAAACGCTCTGAGCTACAGTACAGCACTTGGAGAAAAAATAAGAAAAGTTAGCTTTGTGAATGAGTATGAGGAGTATGTTTAACAATGCATGCGATGCAGATTGCAGTCAGTGGCACTTTGTGAGGGCGCTCTTGTGATGTTGAGATTCTGAATGCAGAGGTAAATAAAAAAGGGAACATCTTAAATAAACAAAAGACGTTCTAACTTGAAAGTTAACTGGGTGCACCGTTTGGCACAGTTTAAAACTAAAATAAAGAAGCACGGCATTTAAAACCAACATATTCTTCATTAAATTTCTCCTCATGGTTTTGTATAAACAAGAATGAGAGGAGAAGGCACATCAGGGAATCACACATTAAAATATGTTTGGATTTAAAGTGATCTGCTAACCCTGCTGTACCTGATTCCTTGTCCCCTGACTAATGTGATGTTAAATGGTCTTATTAATGAGCTTCTAGCTAATCCAGTTCTTCATTTATAATCTTGCTTTACATTTTCTACAATAACATAGATTTTGAGAGAGAAACAGTAAAACCAGCCCTGTTATGAGTGGTTGGCACAGCACTATGAACCTTAACAATCTTAGCCTCTAAAGCAGCTGAAGTGAGAGAATAAATGCAAAGTGAGATTCAAAAAGACAGATGGAATGGAATGTGTGAGCCCAGTTACAATTAGATTTACTACAACTAAACTGAAAAGCTATTTCTGTGTGTTTCAGATGTTTTCTTTTCAGTAAAACAACTTTAGCAATCCATCCACTCTAAATGACTGTTTTATTGGCGCCTCTATGGAAAGGAGTCACCACATAAGAAAATGAGCTCCCAGATGGGTCCCATTAAAACGTCTTGCTCATGATGTAGATCACTTTGAAACAGAGTTGAAGGACATGCGGTAACAAATAGCTTCAGATGGATCTCAGCTAGCTAGACCCTATTTCCACCTGTTATTAACATGCAATCTGTATAGGCTTTTTATGAAGGCACTAAGAGGACAACAGTCCTGCATTCTAATGGGTAAAAAGATCTAACTGACTAGACAGAACAGATGAATGTGATGAAATTCTGCTGCAGTGAAATAGTGTATGCTTACTATGTATTTACAGAATGGTCTAAAGATGGATGTTAAATGGTGAAAATAAAAGTGTTTCAATGTTTTGCCTGTGAATCTAATTTAACAAATGGCTTCTGAATGATCATTGCTGATCTTATGATCTCAAACTAAAAAAAAAAAAATGTTACCTTCTGTTGGCCAGCGAAGACGACATCATCAGCACCATGCAAGAGCCACATGACAAAGTCACATGATGTGCACGCACATGATTGGTTGGGAGGAAAACATAGGAGAAGGAAGGTGGGGGAGAGGCGCGGGGCACATGGACAACACACACAACATTGGTGAAATGATGAAAACATGTCAACAGAATAAACAAATGAACAATAATGTTAAAGACAAAAAAATACAAAAGGAACACAAACAACCAAGAGAATTACATAAAATTGATAAACAGATATTTTTGAAAACATATTGAAAAAATCATGTCGCTGAATATATGAAGCACTTCCAGATTTTTAGTTTTGGTTTTTGGAAACATGCAGAATATCAATAAACATAAATAAATGTTGATGTGAATGTTTAAATATCGGTTTAAAATACAACCAAAACTGCACATCCAGAATTACTTCATGCATCCAGATAATACACAGCTTTTCCTCTGACAGAATTTCTTTTATTCTAATATTTTACAACATCCAATCTGAATTTGAACTATGGTCAGCTCGCACTACGGCTGCCATTAAAGATTAATTAAAAATATAAAAGAGAAACACAGCAGTTTGTTTCCGACAAATTAGAAACTAGGGTCAAACGAAAAAAAAAACAGAGGAAAGTCTGCAGCTTTGAGAATACACACCATGCCAACTAAATATGACGCACAACACAGCAGACAATAATATGACCACATGAAACATCAGGAGAAATAAGGTCTGCGTCAGATGACGGTCTAGAAGCATGTGACACCTGCTCTGAGTGATGCACTCGCAGAAAACATATACTACACACAGCTAAATCCTAGATGATTCTAACGTAAAGCCACATGTCATTAAAAGTGAGTTCACAGGGAGAGATTTGGTTAGAAACACTGCAAGGACATACAGTTCTCATACAGTACATCAGCATCCCAGTTAACAACAACAGACATCAAATACTCAAGTGACCTTTTACCAAACACACACGTCGTGTTTGTTTACACTCTGCCTCAAATGTTGCTTCATGAATTAAAGCAATAAGCAGTCAGATGGGTTAGTTGCTTAAAGGTGCAATCACTGATAATTTCACTGGCTCTTTGCAAAAAATTGGTGATAAAATATCAGCAGGAGTTCGCTGCTCAGTATCAGTCACCCTTCTGTTATCTCAATGGCTGTGCACGACTTCTAAAGCAGGCCTGGCTCAGTGTATTTCCTGCTTGTGTTTTTTGGGCATAATGCAGAAGCGAGTGTTACTACTTTATATTCCTGTTTGCATACACAGGCCAAATCCTGAGGACTAGAGGGAACCACGCTGTCATGAATGACAGATGATCTGGAGCTGAATGGACACATTGATAAGAAACATTGAGGGGCTCTCATAAAAGTCAGAGTCTACGGTGACAGGCTGGATTTTGATAACAACTATAACATGTAGATGGCTGAGAGGCAGGAACAGGTTGGGTAGGAAGTGGAGGAAAAAGCCCTTTCCTTTACAGTCATGTATCAAGGTGGCTTACTAATTCAGCCTTTGCTAAGCCCCGTCCCTTTGCTGTTATCTGCTGCTACTTCCTCAAGCTGCTGGAGCTAGCATGGAGCTACCACTGTCACTAACTTTAAGAAATATACATTTTCTTTGGAAAAAAGCTGTTCCAAAGGCATGCTGTAAATGTTGTAGTTGTTGTTATAAGTAATGTGATTTGCACACCGAATACATTCAGATTTGGTGTTTACTGACCTTCAATTATAAACTTAAATGTACCATTTTGATATTGAGATTAATGGTACTAAAATAAGCTGCTGTTTACAGTAAATGATATGATACATGACGTATAGAATTTAAAAATGATGGCAGCCATGGACATGTTGTGTGATTCAGTGATATTAGTGTTCAGTGTCAGTTCTGTAGACATTGCATTCACTCTGCATGATCACAGACGAACAGATCACAGCACACTTAGTATAACGCCACTGTAAATTCAATGCATAATCATTAAAAGTACGAGTGTTAAAAACGTAGAGATATAAATCTTCATGAACACACACACTGTGTTAGGCAACCTTCACGTCCTTGACAAATGTTAGTAAAATCATCATCTAGTGTTAGCAAAGCTAGGAAGCTGCCAGACTCATTTTGCTGTGGCTATACTCTACAGAGAGTGTGTGAGCTGTCCTAGGAGCCACACCAGAGAAAAAATGAACATCTACACTAACTGTGAGGCCAAGCAGGTCAGACAGATAGAGGTGAGGCGAGACACACTGCACACTGTACGACTGGCATACTCACTACGGGCCATACTGGTGGGAGCAATAGGGGGTGGTATCTCTGATGAAACTGAAAGATGGTGAAAACATGGTGAGAGGAGCTGGATTTCCCCTCAGTGGGAGCAGCTCTGTGCTGGGTCACTTTAGTTTTTATACCGTCTTTGTGATAACAAATTCCTCTGGAACTTTCCTGCAGAGCAATGTCTTCTCTTGTTTTTCAGCATCTGTCAGCACATCCACTGTGCTAACCACTGTGATGCAACACACACGGCTCTTTGTACTTCATCCCGTGTAGTCGGAGTGTCCATATGAACCCCGACACATACTGTAAATTTAAACTCGGAAAGAGGAGGCGAGGACACGGTCGATCACACTCTTTGACATCACGATACACCTGTTTTCATCATTGAAATGTATATTTCTGAATGAACTTCTTAATGAAAATTAACCATAACTTTATCTTCAACCAAACAAAACTGGCAGCTACAATATTATAGTTTGACTCAGAGACTTAAGTTTATATTCCATAAGGAAATACTGTAAAGCTTTGGTTTAAACAGCTACAGAGAAGTCATCATTGTTGTTGCCCTTGACCAAAGCACTGAATCCGGAACAATACAGGATCCTTTGATGCTGGACTACAGCTGCCCACTGCTCCTTAATATTAAAGCTGTGGAGCATGTTGAGGACAAATTTCCCAAAAGTACAACTTACGGGTTAAAACAGAATCCGTTTCCTTCTAATTTTAGAGCCAGTAAGGCGCTGAGGGAACTTCTCATGGAAACAAAGAGAACTAAGCTTGTAAAAACGGTGCTTGCGAGACTTGCATCGCTCTTTGAGAATTCTGCGCTGCCTTCTTGTTCAGCAGTGAGTGTACAGCGCCAACTTCCTTTCCTTTTGTGCCTTTGCCAATAGCCTTTTGTTTTGGTTCGCAGCGACAACTAGCAATTACTTTAAGTTGTCAGATTTCTTCTCTAAATCCAGCCTACATGCTCCTGAAGCATAGCACGCACACTATTATTCCCCTGAACCCATAAGGATGCCACAGCTAATGTTTAGAAAAACACATATATATAACTCATTGATCTAGTGCTGACTGCTGTACAGCAACAATAAAGATGCAGCAGCAGGAAATGCTCCGTGCAAAGAAAGCTGCACCACCTGCCCCTCAACAGGAAGTTATTTACAGTCTTCCTGAATATGCATTCCTGCGACCTCTGAGACACAATCGTCATCAAGTCTAGCAACCAAATTACAGTCCCAAAATAAAAGCACACCATGGGCACAAATGGGAATCCTAAAGATTTCTGGGAATTGAAGGCTTGAATTTTTAAACCTTATGCTTCCACATGGGGCTATTTCTGTGCAGAGCTGCCCTGCTTTTAACATTGTTGCCACCACATTAAATATTCCAGTTTCAAGTTAATTAACACATGATAATACAACTGTATTCCTCTTAGTGTTCTCTGAAGACAGTATGCCTTCTTTAAAGAGCTGATATAACACCCATTGGCTGAACTGCTGCAGTGCACAACCATAATACACCAGGCTACACTATACTAGAGGGGCACCGAGAGAAAGATGCTACGAGGAAGCAATACTAAAGAAGCAGGGGTAGCACTAAGGACTGGGGTACAAAAAAACACACTGGCTATAGGCTGTACTGAAAGGCTGTCATATTAATCTATCACACTGCTGAACAAACCTGAAACCGCGTTAGAGTAACGGAAGGGACTGCCGCCTGCAAAATTAATACAACAGGTAATGAAATGAGTGCTGATGTAGGAGAAGACAAGGCAATGAGGGTTTCGGGTGATGATTCAATTTGTCAATCATTAAAGCAATGCTCTAATACGGAGATCATGTCCAAAGCAACACAAATAAATGCTGTGGAGATGGTGGAAACAAGTGCAGAGGGAAATAAAGCGGACTTGACAGGGAGAAATGAAACTTACTTGTGAAAGAATAGCCTGAGAGGTCCAGTGGAATACAGAACAGATGGAAAACCATGATGAGAGAAACAATAACACAAAAAGGAGAAACAAAGACAATGAAATGAAACATATGAACAATGAAAGAGGGCAACACTCTCATGCCACATCATTAACCCACTGTCACACTGCTTCTCTTTGTTCTGCAGCTAACTTTGATAATACCATTTCTGTATTATGCTGTTAATCAGAACTGTCTTTTTAAATGATGATATATTAGGTTAAGCTCAAAGCAACTTTGTTCAAGTTCTAGTTAGACTAGTGTAAACTCAATAAACACATCAGACAGTGATTTTTGCTGAAGCATCTTAAAGTAGGACAAAGCCTCTCTCTTCAGGGACTCAGGCAGGATAAGGAGGATGCTGAGGAGGGCTTTTTCTACAGAAGCAGTGGGGTGATGAAGCACAGATGGAAGCGTGACATAGAGGCTGGTACAAACTAAAACAAAGATTTATTCATGACCCTGATTTGGAATGCAGACTGAGAAATAGGTCTGCTGCTTTCTAATTGTAGCTTGGGTAAACCAGCACTGCAGCGGAGAGAAGGATTCAAGGAGGATTCTGGTCCATCACAGTTTGGGATTTTTGCTTGTTTGGGTCATCATTTCTGTCAGTATTAATCATGTTACCTACTTAGTAAATTGGGGCAGTCTGGGTGACAGGGCAAGAAACACAGTCAGACGATCAGAAAACAAAGGCGGAATAAAATATTACTCAGACTGGTGATTGTAAAAGTCCATCATAGTTTACAGACTGACTTTCTGGTTCAGTTTTGTTAGTTAAACATGCTCAGATAACCTGCACAGAGGTAATATTACCATCATTTCTGGTGTGCTTGCATTATAATCAGTGGTGGAAAAAAAGTTAAAGTAATAAAACCAAACTATGAAATTACTCCACTACAAGTAGAAGTCCTGCATTCAAGACTTACTGAAGTAAAAATACAAAAGTATCAGCATCAAAATGTACTTAAAGTATCAAAAGTAAAAAAAAGTACAGTACAGTAAATCTTGTTTGTTCAGGCCCTATTCACTGACCCTTACCTTAGCCACCTGAGGTCAATGCCTAACCTCAACCAGGCTGTTATGCAGGGCGGGTCTTGCCAGGAGAGGAAGTGGGATTCATAATGAGGCGGTGTAGACACTTTTGGTTTAACCTTCAAATAAAATGGTTTAGATAATCTGGCTAAAGTGCTGCTTTATTACAACCGTTCTGATCGTCTGACTGCTGTTAAATGTTGCCAAGTCCCAGATCTCAGAAATGACTCTGATGAGGATGAACACTATGAAGACTAATGTTGTGATAAAGCCAAATTACTCAAGGTTTACCCCTGATGCTACCATATTACCATATTGTGTAAACTATCAAAAGCTTCCTTATGCTGCTTTGTTTACGACTTGTCTCACTCGTCCACATTGGATAGTGTTTCTGCCTGCAACAATACCGTACTTCTGCACTCAAACATATGGACCAAAAACTGCAAACATTTCTATCATTACACTTATTCCTTTTAAGAAGTGAAGCGTGTTTCCAATCACAATGTGAAAAGTCTATATGTGTATTTAGTATTATATTAAACACTTACAGGATAAATGTGAATCAGATCTCTCAGGTACAGAAGAGCTCCTGTCAGCTCAGTGTAAGGGATTGTTTGTGGACCTTGATTGGGCCTAATTTATACTTTAATGGTCTAAAATTCTGTTGCACATAAATAAACTAAAAATTGAGGCACTTTATGTGAAGCTGACACATCCTGATTGGTGATGACAGGTGTTGTGCACCTGCTCTTTGCTGTAAGGTTGCAGATGTCTAACACAGCTGTGGTTTGACGGCAGATTATTCACCATGAATACAGTCACGCCAGAACATCCTGCAAACTGTTGGTGGCTGATGTTTCAAAGTGACACGGTCAAAACTTCCCTCTTGTGCCTGATATGTATTCTGCTTGTATCTCCCTTGTTCTGCTAAGGCGACTCTTTCTCTTTCTCTTCTCTTCCCAACACAGTGAGACAGAAAATTCCGTCCACCTCCAACGTTTCATCACACGCTGCCATTTCCTTTGCGAAATATAAACAACCTTCAGCAGGGCTTGACCCCTGGCTGCTATATTAACAATGCGTGCTGTCACTGAACTATAAATACAGAGCTGACACTTCTTCACATTGTGGTATAAATCAGCCTTAGAAATGCACAAGTACTTTTCCAGAAAGCTTTCACTAAATCACCTGAGTTGGGGGTTAAAAAGGCAGAGCTCTGTGAAATGGAAGGAGGCAAAGTGTGCCTTCCACACTGCAAAAATTCATGAGGAGGCGGCACATTATACTGCTCAGTGATGAAGGGCACGGAGGTTACACTTTGCATAGTTAACACTATTAACCAGGTGAATTATGAAGTGGCGGTGACATTGTGAATGATCGTTCCTTGTGGCTTGGCTGGAAAAGGACTGCACTGTGGGTCTTGGCGTGAGAATAGAGGAGAGTATGGGTGAAAGCATCTGGGCTCAACTAGACATGAGCGGGCAGTGGAGTGAGCAACAGCATTAGGTTCAAAGCATTGGGGTCACAGGAGTGCTGACTGAGGGCAAACAAGTGGCGAGGGCAGTACTTACGGACTGGCTCCGTCTTGAAAGTGATGGCCGGGCTGCTCTCGCCTTCGCCCTTGCCGTTGATGGCGGACATCTTGACCTCGTAGTTGGTCTCTGGCTTCAGTCCAACGATGGTGATGGTGGTCATGTCTGGAAACAAGGATACATGTGGAATAAGGGCAGAATTTATGGGTGTGAGATGCCCACACAGAGCCTCTTTTCCCCCAATTTCCAATGGTCAGTGATGAAAAATGACATCTGCTTGTGTGTTCCTGTCGGTGACACGAGCAAATTTCAAAGCTCTAGAAGTTAAATTTGTAAAGATACTGAATTTAAAAAAATTGCTTTTTTAGGGTGCAAAAGCCAGGCCAAAAAGCTCTTTAATTCTTCTATGCAAAATATATTTCACTGTGGAATCACATAACATTTGGACAAAATCTAATATGTTAACAAAACATCTATCTCATCTGACATTGTTTTTCCATTTGTTGTTGCATTAATTCTGTGTGATTAATAATGTATATATTTACAATGACTCTATGTAGAATCCAGGCAGACTATCTGTGATCCAAATAAAGTCTGAGGAATAATTGAACATTTTTGTTTAGCTTGTTTATTGGGCTTTCTAGTTGTTCTCTTCCTGCTCTTACTACATTCACTAATATGACTGAAACAGTACCGACTACAACTCGTATTTCCTATTGCATCTGTTTAAGAATGCACCATGTACCATCTCACTGGATCCAAATTAAACAGATTACCATTTTGATATACTGGTCTCTATATGGGACTGAGCAGTTCTTGCTTTTTCCATTACTGAGATCATTATTTATTTCCCCTGCATTGAAGTCACCAGTTTTATATACTGGAATGTACTTCTTACTGGATTATTCATGGGGACTCAATCACCAATGGCAGCAAAGACTGATTGAGTCCATCGACTGTACACAGTTTATGATTGTGCCCAATAGCATACGTGCATGTCATGGTGAGTGCAGAGGCAAAGCAGACCAGCCTCATGGGAAGCAAATGCAAAGAAAGGGACAATTCCTAATCACAGTGGGGCTCTGTGGTTTACCATCACTGGCTTATTTAGCAGGAGAATAAAATAAAGGTAAATTGTAACACAAAGGTTGTCGCATGTAGTACAGGCAGAGCACTTTCATGCTAGCTTGGTACTGTATCTTTAAATGCACTGTGAAAGAAGCATTTTGATCGCCTCAAATATAATACATATTATGTGAATAATTACTTAAAGTGTAAGCTTGTGTTGTTTTTTCTTCTAAGAGTTAAAACGTTTTCCAAGATTATAATGTAAAACGTTTGATTAGACGGACCCTGTTATTACAGTATTAGCAAGGCACTGCGGAGACTTAAATCAGGATAAACACACTGATACACACACAAGATTTCTGATTTTGTCATCAAAACCCACACAGCTAATATCTCATGATGTAACAGGAAGAATAGTAATTTCATGGCTGTGAACAAACTTGGACCCTGGTGTAAAATAGCGGAGAGGCACTTGACTGATGGGGTTTGAATATAGCTTAAAAAAAGCATACGGACAAATTAATTCACAACTGGGCTTTCAGCATCACCGGCATCAGTACAACTGATATCACTACAGAAACCATTCATGTTCAGATGAGACTTCAGCCAGCCCGGAGTAATTTACCAGTGATAACCGCATGCTAGTTTCCTCGTCTTCTCTGAAAGGTTATCTCCACTGATCATAACAATCGTTACCAATTCCACTGATTCTGGTGTGTGTTAATCATTGTGTTGCTCCAGCGCACACTCACTGCAGCATAAAGGACTGTGTATTGATGTCTATGAAATCAATCTTTGAAGCTGTTATGGGAACACTCTGTACAGCCAAAATGATCATGGTTACAGGCTTAAATCTGCAATATGCAACATTAAATGCAATAATAAAAAGCCTATTTCTAAACTGAACTCATTGTGAACAGTTTGTCTCCAAAATGTCTTGTCATGACACAAACAAAACAGAGTTTAAAGAATTCTGTGTTACTACTAAGAATACACAGATCTCTCTTTGAACAGTTTTAAGTGGAACTACTTCCTACATAAGAAATATCCTCGATATAAACTGCAGACAGAAAGGTCTGTGGAGGAAACAAGCAAACAAATGGCAAACATCGTGCAAACAAGCAGGCTATGATGTTCTTCAACAATTCACATAACTTTGTGTCAAGAGGCACATTGTTCCTGTTCTTATCAGTAACCTTAGAGGCAAGTCTATATAAAGGATGAATCCTGGGATCTCCAGCTCAATAATGATCTTATTGTAGTGCAGCATTTATATAATATTTTATTGGTTCAATAAAATCCTGATACATGGTATCATGGTCTGTTTGGATATCAACACTGACACCTATGTGACAATTACATTAGGCTGGCGATGTTCTTCATACTTGTCAACAAATCCCATGAAAAGACGAAAACAATGAACTACTAACAAGTGTTTTCTCTGTAGGCAAAGCTTGATATTGTTTCTCTGTGCCATAGAACTCAATTGTTGTCCAAAAACTATTAAAAACACATCAGTGGGCTCCAACGTTCCACTGAGTGACATCTTGCTTCAGTACCTGACCACATGGACTGTAATTTAATTTGAGTAAATCCCACGCACACCTAACTAATGCACTGTTTCTTTTTTTTTTTTACCAATGTTTGAATAACCACACTGCCTAGGTTTTTTTGGAAATGATTTTGCCAGATAATAAATGTACTTGTAATTTATTGTAGATTAGGAATGAATGGGCTCAGGGGTGAGTGCAGCAGACTGGGTAGGGAAGTCAAAGTATTGAGAGTCTGACAGCATTTTCTTGTTAAGTATCTAGTTATATCTCTAATAGACTAACTAGGATTAAATACATTATATCTTCCTTATTTGAAAGTCTGGCACCCACAGTGTCAAATTAGAAAAAGTCTGGACAAATGTAGTTGATGATCCCGGGATTAACAAGTTCTTGATTTTGGCCGTTTTATGGGATTCATTGACGAAAAATGTCATAGAACAAAGCATAGCAGCTGTACTTTAACCTTCACCTGTAGCTGCATGTATGTGCACACTGCAGCTGTATTATGTTGATGTTTATGTATGGATACAGAGTGATGGGTGTGGTATCTATATCTGGCAGTACTGCTTTCAAACATGTGATGGCAGCCCTGGTTCACAATACTGTGAGAGACACTTTCAACTCAATGTCATGATTGACGCATTTCAGCCACTTGACCATGCATTATTAAATGCCTGAATTCATCAAATTACTTACATCTTCTCTGGTATGTTGTAGCTTAAATACCTTTCAGCGTCCCTGATTCTATGTGTTAACATTCCAAATCTACTATGAGAAAAGTAGGTAAGTACATTGCTGCAGCAGACATGGTGCATTCAGGGCATGTTTGTGCTGGGAAGGCTTTGTTTTTATCAGACGTGAGGAAGCTGTTGTGGTTGAATAAGATATATTTGGGAACATTTACAGTTGTTGTGTGGGTGCATGTGTTTTGTTTTGTGTATACGCTTGCATGACAGGCGGCTCTTGGGCCTTAAGTTGACAGCGGTGCCTGTCAGCCACTGACTGATAGGTCCCATGTGGCAGACAGGACGAGAACCATCCAGATTTGTAAGAGCCACAAACCCTCTGTGGGACGGGGATATTATCTGGGGCCTGTCAGTGTCTGAGCTGACTGTCATTTAGGCTGCACTGTGTTCCACCTCCACTCCTGACATCAGCTACTGTCATGTCTGGATTAACCGTTGTTGCTAGCTGAGATGTTTTCTGCAGCTTTGACCCATATTTCCTTTATGTACGAGATGCGCTATAAAGAAATACAACCTAAAATAATAATAATGTGAATGTTTAGAGTCAAGTGTCAGTCTTCCATAAAAATTATATTTCCTTTTTTTGCAGTGATTTATCAACACACATGAGAGACTCAGAATGTGTTATTCTTTGAGATGACTTTAAAGCAAGATGTGTCATTCAGTTGATAAGGATTAAAATAACGAAATAACAATAACTAAAGAAGGGAGCACTGAGGTGTAACCGATGCAGGTGATACATTTTAAGAGAGTGCAGAAAACACTGACCCTGAAGTGAGAATTTAATAACACCCCCTACATCCACTTTGCTTGATTAAAAGTATATTTCTCAAGGCTTTCAAAATAAATGAATGTAAGTTGTGGTACTCAGGGACTTCAAGAGTAATTCAACACTGAATCACACTGAGCACAAATCTTCACAGCAGGTGTTTTTTTTCCCCATTTGTCAATGACAAAATATGATGCTAAATAGGCCCAAAATGAGATTTCTTTGAAATTGGTTTTGAAAATCCATTGAGGTTTTTTTTTTTTTTTTGCAAACAGCCAGCTCATAACCTTTCTTCAATAGAGATTGGTGACTCACCGTCCTTGGCATCGTGCTCGCTGCCAGTCCAACCCTGGCCAGGCAAACGCCACTCCACTCTGTACTTTATAATGGGGACGCCCCCCATGGAGTCGGGTTCCTCAAACTTTACCACTGCTGTGCTGGAGAAAGGTTCCACTTGCTGAATTTCTGGTGACGATGGCACCTCTGAAACGGACCACAGACAAAAGAAAAGTATTTACAAAAAACTATTAAATCTAATTCTGCAAAAAATTGACAAAATGCATAACTCCTACTATATAGCATATATAAAGGTTATCAATCTATGATGTCATCTTGCTGATGTAGTAGTAATGATTGACAGCAATGTGGAATTTAAATAGCGGATGCCACACTCGGAGGGAGGTGGAGGTGAATGGAACAAACAGCAGGAGAACAGGGTTCATGTCCCGTGTAAAAATAATAACGTTGGTGCTTTTTTTAGAACGCTCTTTATTGTGAGCCGCAAAAAAAAATACTCATGTGTCATTATGGGTGGTATTGACAAACGCTTTATTCTGTTGTTTAGGTTGGAGATCTTGCTGGTAATGTCTATGAGAATAAAACATGGCACTGACAAGATTCTGCAGTGTATGGTTGCCTTAGCAGGGAGAATTCCATTGTAAAGCATGAGAGGAATGGCTTGGCTGATGTGGCTTGTTCAGACTGATACCAGCCAGTGCAACACCTTCTGATAATGCTCTGCTCTAAATCAGCCCCTTTGACAGTTGTGGTGCTGACATGCCTCTGGTGCCCCAAAGCCTCTGGTCACCAAATTACTGAAGCTCTGTCGGACAAGCCTGAATGAGCCTGCAGCGACAGCTTTACCTCCAGCCTGAGTTGATTCATAAAGATAGGATGTAGTGTCAGGGAGATGGAGCACCCTATGCGATTTAGTAGTCTTCTATAGGCACATCATGTGCTATGTTGTCTCTTTACCTTTCAGGGATAGGACCTGATGATGGTAATCAGTATGTCAGGCGAATTCCCTCCATTCAGTTTGGATTTAGTCGATTCACAAAATCTGATACAGTATAGTCAATATTCTTGAATTGAGTAACTCCCTTTCCTCTGGTGCCTCTATGAAGCTTCCACTTGTACACAAGAAAACCAATCTAATGGACTGATTGCCAGGACATTTACTAATGAAATTCATGTCCCTCAGAGGATGAACCCCTTTGACTTTACTGCTGCCATCACCTTTCGTCTAACGACACCACCAACCTTTTATTTTTAGCTCCACTACTGCCACTTTCAAAGAAAGAAATCACCAGTGTGCTGCGCATTCAACGGATCAGTGACAAACTGTACTGTTTGATGTAATGAACGCCTTTGGTCTGACAGCAGTGCTCAGTGCTGGTAATAACAAGCCACACTGGATGTTTTCCTCTGCGCTAAAAGGTGAAGGAATCAACTAATCATCAATCCCTTTATATATATCTGCAAACTTTCCAGAGCTACCTCCTACCACCGCACATAAAGAAACCCCGGTGAAAACGATCCTCCTCTGTAATGATCAACCCACTGGATCTTTCCTGGATTGTGTACCATTAGTATGTAATGCAGACACTGTTTAATTATCCTTGAAATTGAAATCATTTTGTTTAGTGAAGCTCTTTGCCTCGTCCTACTTGTCGAATTTTCTCATTGACATATCAATGTGGAAAATAAGGTGTGAAGATTTATTTGAGTTTGGGCTCTTTTGCTGCCCTTTTAATCCAACTATGGTTGGAGGGAGTCACTTCAGGCATAGTAATGAGTTATGCATCAAATGAAAAAGCAGAGAGAAAACACCTCAAAGGGCCTACAGTATATTACACAGTGGCAGCAGAGGTTGTTAGCACAATTAATTCGACTACTCTGTATTTAGACAAGGTCCTGAGTGACCTCCCTCCTCTAATGGGTCCAACACAATTTGCATACCAAATAAAGATAACACAAACCAAATGCATTGCAAAGAAAATATGCTTTTTCACTGCTACATTTGAGCTCATTGCCTGTCTGTGCTGTGGAGCACCTTGCAGTTCTTTGCATGCTCTAACTTTCTATTCACATGCTGCCTTCTGGATATCATTTAACATATCTTTGCTCCCTACACTCGCTACTGATTCTCTTCAGAATGTATTTGAAATGCAATCTGTAACTTTGAATGCCTTGCAACTGGTTACATTGCCAAGCTGTTAACCCTGCTTCCACACACGGGGACTAATCTTGACCTTGGAACGACCTTCTGTTGTTGTTGGTTTTTTTTGTTTCTACTTTAGTGCTGTTTGGCATAAAGCATTACTAGTGTTGGTTCATCAATGTTGGGTTGTAAAGTCTTCATATCCAACCCTTCCCACTTAACATCATTGTATCACCAGTCGGCTGGCTTTTAGCTAATATTCTACCAAAATTTCACATTAACTACTAAAAAAGATCATGTTATGTTTCCAATTCATTTATAAAACTAGAGTCTAACTACTTATCTTTAAAACCGTATAAAGTTTTAACCTTGTACATTAGTCTTGGGTTTACCAAGGACGCTAACGCAGGTGAATTAGCCGTAATTTTTTGTTGAACAAACCTGCTTGGATAAGAAGGAACTCCTTTGACTCGGTGCCCATCATGTTAGTTGCTGTGCAGTTGTAGCTCCCAAAGTCATTCTGAGAATCAGGGGTAATCTGAGACAGAAAAAGACAAAAACACAAAGACATCATGTTTTGAGTCACTACAAGAGAAAAATTACGACTAGGAACCAAACAGGCCTGTTGACAAATTGAATATGCATCTTATGGGATTGAGATTTAATCGTTAGTTATTGGTTTTGTGCCATTTAACAGTTTGTTCATGGCTGATAGACAGTGATTCATTTGGAAAGTGGTCGTTATTCAGATATCTCCTGTAGGAACTAATCATTACTAATTCATTAACATAGCAACCAACACTCTGTACTCAATGCCAATGTAATTAACTATCAAAATCACTTCTGTCTATTAACTTCAGTGCTTTTGTATGTCAGTGCAGTGCAGCAGACCTCCAGGTAGCTGATGGTTGGTGTGTTGTAGATCTTCATGTTGGTGGTGTTGGCAGAGGGCAGCTGGAAGCCTTCTCTGAACCAAAGCACTGAGGCTCCGGGGTGAGCCACCACCTCACAGCTGATGTTGGCCGCGTTTCCCTCCCACGTGTACACTGTCACTGGACCCAGAATCTTTGGAGCATCTGCAGCAACACACAGAGGAGCGAAGATGGAAATCATCACAATGGCCATGTTTGGAACAGTTTTACTGATAATGTGAAGTGTTTACGCCTTCAGCCTGGTTCATCTGGCCAGTAGAGTATCAACTCACCACAGGGAAATTAGAAAAGGGAAGGGTTTTTGCTTTTAAACAATGATAAATACTGCATGTGTGTAATTGTTTGAGGCCGGCTTGTGCAGTGGATCTGAATAGTGAAAACATTTACATATTTTCTTCTATTTAAACCACTTTTAAAAAGGTCAAGGACAGATTTATAATTATAGGAACCACGGTCCCAAGAGAATTCAGCTGAACTTACAACATGCAATGTTGACTGGAAATGCTTCAGCTAAATATGAATCTAACGTGAAAAAAGTAAATACCAGCATTTTACAGTACAACTAGGCATTACTGTACATCATTAGACATCGGGGCTGTATCTGGTGTACCGAGCAAGTGCACATAGCACAAAATAAAAAGTTGAAAGAGGGTAAGAAATAGTTTCGACCTACAGGAGTATTTTAAAGATTAGTACCCCTGACGTTGGCAGGAGTTCAAAAGGTCCTAAATCTGAATTATCTAGACCTTAAAACGTTTCTGTTTAGGATGCTTGGAACCAAATTGGTGCCAAAATGCTCAAACCTGGGTGTGTGAACTGGAATGGAAACTCCCTCCATGTTGGTGGCATTTGATGACAAAAGTTGAGCCGTCTATACTAGTCTTACATACATATACAATCTAAGTTTCATCAAATAGGAATCTGAATGTAATATTTCTATAATCCAGTAGCAACTCTGGAATTCATACCAGAAGTGTGTGAAAACAGAGAAGGAGGAGATGTGGATTGATTCAACATCCTTTTTACACAAGCATAGATAAAACCCATCAAATCTCTGTATGAAAAAATCCACAGGACTGATAGGAATCACTCAGCTGGGAAAGGCCACACAGAGTCTTCTATCAGAGAAGCAGGGAATTGTGGGATGGCAATATTTCCTTCCTTCCCTGAAGCTTCTCTTCTCAGCATTTCCAGCTGATCTTATCATGGCTACCAGGGAGATACTTCATTTAGAAATCTTTGCAATCAAAAAAGACATTTAAAACACACTCCCGGGGGCAGCTGGAGCAATTATAGCAATGCTGACACAACCTGCAATCTTAATGGCAAACAAATGCTAAGTTTGTCTTATTTCTATACATTCAAGCCAAGGTGTTTTATGATATCCATTTAAGTTTTAAAGACAACCTATGTTGGTTTTATGGAACATTAAATTGCCATTTTTTTGCCCATTTTACTTCGACAAGTTTTATTGCAAGATGCTCCAGCTCAGCAATTACAAAAACTTTGATGTCTCAGAGGGCTGAGAGCTATTATTACACAGCAAGTTTAATAAGCACACAATCATGACTTAGTGTCAACAAAAAATAACAGAGTTGAACTCTTGACAGTTCCAGCTGCTACAGAGAATCCAGCTGTTTCATTTTGGGTGTGACGAAAATTACAACCTAGATCATTCTTCTTACTGCAACTTCTCTATGATACCTGCAGAGATAACCAATAACACAGCTACCATTCATGCTACAGCGCACGCTCCATTTAGCAGCCTACTTTGACTTGCTCATTGAATTGAATTGATACCATATGGCCAAAACTCTTCACCCTGAGCCTCAATTTTTCGGCATCATCATTCTAAGAGGCTATAACAGGAGATGACTGTTTTCCTGCATTGTTTCCTTTTATTATATCCTGCTCACATCACCGCGCGGTGCTTCTGAAAGCAGTGGAGTATGCTTGGCTTCTTGAGTGCTGTGAAATGTTGTGGCCCCTGACACTGCCGGGCTGACCCTGGATCCTTGAAAACTCTGCAGTGTGCTGCAGCTGGAATTGATGGACGAGGCTGAGTCGATAAATGCTCCATCTCCTGCAGCCCTGATTAGACTCCCGCTCTTCCTATCAGTGCTACTTTTGGGCCTCGTTGACTCACTATGGTGCCTGTTGGATTTCTGTAGTCTCCTAGTCTGATCTGGGTGAGACTATTAAGCAATGTATCTGCTAGTGGTGCTCATGCAGGTCACATACAACATAAAATACATACATTATACATGTAAGTAAGAAACAGTGTTGTATAAATAAGTTGGATATAACAACAGTACTATTTGTGGGAATTTTGAAGATTAAGAATTTTGTCACCTGTTTTTTATTTTTTCCATGCACAACCATGCAAAAAAAAGATACAAACTGGATATGAGCAGATTATGTATTTTTATGTTATGATCAATGTATCCTCGTACTGTATGGGCATAACTTGTATTTATAGTCTTGACAGTGGCTTGTTCATAAATTGTATTGTTAGATGTGCAGGCCTAATAGGCTATAACTTCTGCCAGCACTACTGTGATCACTGCTAAAATCATTGACCTTAATTTATTGTGTAATGGCTGTGTAAGCACATGAGAGTTTATGTCAAGGATACTTTAGGTCACGGATACATGAGTCAACTAGTGCATGAATAGGGATAAGACACTGAGGGACTAGTCTTCTGAAGGGGTTTCTTTGGAATGGAAATGATCACATTTCTATATATTGACTGTTGGAACCAGATAATGGTTCCCTGCAGCTTCAGTTCAAAAATATAGGTTTCATCAAAGTAATTAAAACGGCTCATATCTGCAGACCCAGAGAGTATCAGGTGAAGTTTTCTGAACCTGACAACGATAAAAATAAAAGCCATGCACTTAGGATGGAATTTCGAACCGTATAGGCAGCAGAAAAGAGATGAGTAGATAAGAAGGGACCCCGCTTGCAGCTCAAACAGTGTTTTCATTAGACATTCATGCTAAACAAACCTCAACTGCTGACAAAATGGAGCTCAAACAGAGAAGTTATTAACACTTTCCTATCAGTCCTCCAGCAGCAAACGCAGGCACACTCAGCCCGGCTAATGGGATCATGCTGTGCAGCAGATAGGAAGTTCCACGCTTAGATAACGTCTTCATTGTGTGAGTGGGCGAGTGGTGATAGAGGGGACAGAGAGTGAGAGCTGTGCTCAAGACAAAGCACCTTTTCTTATCGATAATTGCTTGGCAACAGTGAATCAGCTACCTGATTACTTGCTGATTACTCTTGCTAACTGCAAGCCCTCAAACAACTCTATCAATGCTGCATTGTGATTATATCTCGGAGCAAATTGCCGGCACATTGAGAGCAGGGCATATTAATCCAATTAAGCTTTCATTAGCTTTATTTATCCCCTCCTTTTTACCGAGGTAACATTCGATAGATTTTAAAGCAAGATCAAGTATCATCTGGCATCCTTTGTGCACATCCAATTTTTCCAAGGATATGTTTGGAGTACGCTAAGCTACTGTGAAAACACTGGTGCACAGGTACTCTGAGTCTGTAATTCTGCTTGAGGGAAAAGTATGTCAGTTTCTCCTGACGAAAGCTTAATGTTACTGTAAGACATGCAGTCCAAGTTTTGTTTTGTCTCTGTAGTGCAGCACTTGAGAGCTGAAGTGAAACAGGGACTATAAAGTTTAAGCCTGACTTACAGCTTCAATTTGAAGGTGTTTACATCCACAACAAATTACCCAAGTAGAGACTGTAGATCTTCTTACACATAGTCCTAAAGATTAAAAAAAGGCCTTCAGTCTGCAGGCCGCAAAATAGGATAATAGACTGTCCACCTCCCTCTAGCAGCTGTTATAATTGTGAACGACATTGATGAGGAGTATTAACGACGGAAGTCGCATTCTGGGCGGGTGGGAGAGGTGATCGAAGGGTCAAACTGGCCTCGGACTTTAACCCAGAAATGTCCTATGTGCTGATCACTGGCTTTGTAGCCTAAATTCAACAAAACTGAAGCCTTGTCTTGACAGCTGCAAACCGTACATGTATGTGTAATGACTTGTGTGCGTTATTTTTAGAAAGCTATGCGTTGTTCCGTAAAATACCCACATGGATCGTTTTGATAAATGCTCATATGGGTTTTTATGGGCGGTATTGACAAATGACCTGTTCTGTCGTTTAGTCTGAAAGTTACTTTGAAAATGTTGAACCTTTTTGAACATAAACATCTTCTAGCTATTTCACCTCATAAACAGCTTTTGAAAGCTAAGTGCTAGAGTACAGATGCAGGTGAGGAAAGTATAATTCAGGCTTTCATAGTCATTTCTCTCACCTCAAACTCCTCAAAGTCTTGAATATATATAAAATATAATGATAATATAATATTACTGTCAATCAATGGCAACAATTTGAATGCTCAGAGACCATAATAATTTGACAGTTTGAAAAGGATAGAGACATTTTAAGCCCCAGAAGCCACTGTACCTTGAGGCTATGTCAGAACTGAGACCTTTGTTTCCATGGTAACAAATCGCAGTGGTACCACTGACCCAGCAAACTCTGCTCTCTCGTCCACCATTTATCCCCAGAAACAGAGGTGACTGCCCAGACACTGTATCTTCAGAGACATTTCTCCGGTCTTAACAAGCTCTGCCCCTGGTGCTGATCTGATTTTCTGATTTCAAAAATGTATTTGCACCCAGTGAGTGAATGTTTTATGCTGTTTTGAAATGCTCCTGTAAATTGTCTGAATCACTGTGGAGTAAATGTTGCAGCCTGTTGCACCAGTCATGTGTAAGTTCCACTGAGCAGGTAATTAACTGGTATAATGTAAGAAGAACTTGTCGGAAAATGGTGGTGACTAACGTTACAACAGCGAAAGAAACATTTTCTTTGATATTTACACCAGGAGCACATTTCCTGTGACAGACTACATCACTTTACATTCATGATGACACTGACAGTGACACTGACTGCATGCTCAGTCTGCTGCTGTACGATAACTTTATACTGCATCACCTCACCGTAGATGGAAATTGCCGCTGGCACCACTTGGCTGCTTGTAGAAAAACTTGTAACTGAATTTTTTTTGCAAATACAGACTTTTTGCAAAGACTTTCAGTCATGTTGTTATTGTCTGTGACAATATGTATGTATGATACTCATCCTTACCTTAGAGACGTACAAATCGATCAACAAATGACTCAGTAATGTGGTAATGTTAGACAGACCAAACATATTTTATCTAACATTTACATAACTTTTTTTTTTAATGTAAAATAGTCTCTTAGACTTCCACTGTCTTTCCCTTTTAATCTGAAAATGCACTAGGTGAAGCTTCACTGTGTACAGTGTGAGTAGAAATAGGGCAAATGAACAAAATAGAACAAGTTTAGTGTGAAACTAAGCCAAGCACTGTTGACTTTACTCTTGAACTTACAATCGGACTTATTTTTAGCTGTTGCAACAGGCTGCAGAACTCTATCTGAAGACGGAATATTTGTCTCGTCTGTCAGTGTGTTTGCGAAAAGCTTGTGTTATTGATTTTCCTGCCTACAGGTAAAATCAACAGCTAATGAACAAAGCCAGGAAAAGCTGTCAGGATGCTGTCAAAAGCCATTTTAGGAAACAGAGGAGATCACTACCTGAGCAGAAAACAGACATGTTGGGTAATGTGTGAGCACCAAGAATGCCAATTATAACACAATTACTCCTGGAATGCACTGAACATCACAGCCTGATGATATATCACAGTAATAATGAGATTCTATAATCGACGACTAGCCACAGACACTTTTAACAGACTCTTTTGAATATGACATTTCATTTGAAGGCTGGAGCAGTCAGGAGCAGCAGCTGCAGCTGTTTCAGGTCAAGGCCAACAAAAGACAGATGTATTTCTGTAACAACGTTTCCTTGAGAAGAGTTCTTTTAGCCTTTATATCCTGACTTATAGAAAAACATCAGGCATCATTTAATATAGTGGAAAAAGTCATAAAATATCAATTTTTAAAAAAATATAATAATTAAGTTCATAATAAAAGAAACTAAGTGAAATTTATGTCCACAGGATTGAGTTCTTGAACCCAGGAGTAAGTTAGCATTTTAGCACTCTGGGGTCTCTCCTCTCAAACTCAATTGGGATTTTAAATGGGTTTGGTTAGATGACTGAAATAAGGTCTATGGTCAACACAAGCCGAAGAGAAGTTCATGCTTTGTTGTCCAACATTAAATATGTTAGCAAATCCCCCAACTTGTGAATTTTTACGTTTTAACGTGTCCTTAAAAAGGCGGTTGCTAACTAGTGGCTAAATGAGACTACAGTGGTTGTTGGGGACATTAAATGTCATTACGCTGGACATGGACAGGAACTCTCTCACTTGTCCTCCTTACAGCCTCTAGTTGTTGTGTATATTATGTTAATAAACAATTTATTAAGCTACGGTTTTGCTAGCTTGTCAAAACTGTTGGTTAGCTTGATGGAGACTGTCTGAAGCTAACGGTAGTTACGTTCAAGTCATGCAACCGTAGTGTAGTTCGCTATAGCATATTACTTCAAGCTACAATACTTCTGCAGGCCACATTAATGATTCAAACAAAATGAAAGTGGTGTTCATTTGTAAAGATTATCCTGCTGAACAAAACGCATCAGCATCAGAAACTTGTGTTTGCCACAAAGCTTATTTTCTACAATGATCCATAATCCAGTGCAACAATCCCATAGGCCAATCCTCAATAGACCACATGTTACTTCCGGCCTTCAAAAGTAATTCCTTTTGATTGTCCTCTATTACACAGCAATCTTATTTTTCCTCAAGATAAAGATGACAACTTATGTAAATGCCAAGAGTAACAACCGCTGTTAATGCTCACCATTTTCCATGAGTCAATAAGAACATTACCAGCTAAAGGTGATGTGCATTGACGGCACTGCTAAACAATTAGAGCATGTGTAGGAAGAGGTGGGTGACTTACAGCGGACTTCCAGGTACATGTGCTGGTTGTCCTGGCCGATGGAGTTGCTGGCGGTGCAGAGATACTGGCCGGCGTATGTGAACAGGACGTTTTTCAGGGTGAGAGAGGAAACCCGTGCATGGCTGCGTACCACAATGTTTCTGTCAAGGCTCTACAAAGAAGAGGAGAAAGTAATTAGTGTCACTTATAAAGCCTGACATTTTCGTGGATTTGGCTTTCAGTGATTCCCTGAGGTTGCTTATAAGAGTTTTTCTTATTTGTTGGTGTAACCACTGGAAGCTTCCTACAAAAAAAAAAGGACAAAAAATAAAGAAAAGGAGTTATAACATTCTGTTTCTACTTTGTTTGGAATAAACTGGACATAGAAGATGATCTGGGATCTAAACTACATCATCTATAAAGATACAAAGAAACTTTGTTGAACATGTTTGATTGACAGGTGACCTATACTGTGTTAAACAGCACGTGATGAGCTGCTATGTGGACATACAACTGCAGTAAGCTTGTAACACAAAAGAGATGAAATGAGAATTTTTCTCACATTGGAAGCTGCTGTCTTTAATTTTTTATGAAAAAAAAATCAAAGGATAAGGCTGGCGCTCTGCTATATTTTTCCTATTGTAAGGTGAGTGCTACAGAGAGGACGAGGACTAGAACTAAGAAGAAAATATAGAGATATGCCAGCTTTATCCTTAAGAATGTGGAAATTATATTGTCCCTGGTTGAGGAAAAACAACAATCTTTAAATCATAAAATACACCAGTCAAATAAACAGTTCCTGCTTCAGCATAGAAATCTGTAAGAGCACAAAACCCAGGGAAATAAATAACTTCAGACTCCTACGGTATGTCGATTGCTGTCCCCACTATTTAGCAGTGTTGCTGCAGCTTCACAGACAGTCTAATTGCAGTTGTAACACCACAGTTCCAGAGAAAGTAATTGTTAAACCTTGTTTTTATTTTCCTCAGCCTTTATTACCCTGCTAACATGGTGGAACCTACTGTTTTGTGGATATGCAGGGTCACAGAGGATGCTTTACTCAGCGCAGGTGTGCAGCTGACATTTGAGCGCATCCACTGACCTCACTTGGCTTTTTAATCGTGCGCTGCAACCTAGGTTGATCTGCAGTGTTCATGTTACTAAATACAAAGCAGAGGTCAAAGGACAGGGTGCTTTGTGTCCTTCTCTGTTCTTTGTTGACCCTTTTTACATCGAATAATTCCACCAGGACAAAAATTGAGATATAAAATATGCTGCGGAAGGTAGCAGTCAAAAAAAGACATCAATAATGAAGAAGAGCCATGTGGCAGGACCTATAAAAACTCTGGCTGTTAAAAATATAGGAACACCTTTTCTTCCCTCTGGGCGACACACAGCTCAAACCAAGAGGGGATATACATCTTCCTTCTACCTGTCATGATTTTCTATTAATATTTCAGGCATTCTAGGTGCTTCAGCGTTTATGTTTGATGAATAATTGAATGCTATTTGTTGTATTAGCATTATGGCGTGAAGTGTTACACTCTCCAGAGCGGGGTGATGCAGATGTGGCAGAAACATTTCTGCTGTTTGCTGAAGATCTGAGGGAGTGTCCTGGAACATTTTGAAAGGGCAGCATTAATCTTGCCTTACTGCAGTGACACGGGAAGACGCCGCACTGGGCACACTGTTCGAATGTAAACAGGGATAAGGTTAATGGAGAATAATACTTTAATGATGCAACACGGGCAGAAGTGAGTAGGCAGACCTTTGAAAAGGATTTATTCATTAATTCCGGTGAATTCTTTTAATTAAACATCTCTGATTTGTCACCAAATTAATTAGAACGGTGGACTTGTAATGGAAGGCATGGAAATGACTTTGCACAGTCCCAACTGTTTGTGCAGTCACTGCGTCTCTGCTTTGTAGGGCAGCGCTGACACTCTGTTACATAACCTGTCAATACACATGTTTCGCTTGTCACATAATCTGTACTACATCTGTTATATAGGAGGAGACTGGAGCCAGGATCCGCACACGATGTGTCAATCACTCCACACAGTTCAGTCTTTCTACGTGCTGCTTCTATATTTTCACAAAATAAGCCACCTACTGTACACCTCTACAGACTCTGTAAAAAGAATGAATGCAAACTGGGTTTCTGTAAATACATAATGCCAACTGGTACAACTATTCATATCAGAATCCTAATGTTATTAAATGGAGGGTGTGTGTTTTTAGCTCCTGCTGGAATTAAAAAAGTTTGTCAGCAGTCAACATGGCTAATAGACTGAGATATTATCAGGACTGACCAGAGGTGGAAAACAATATTCAGATCCTTTACTTAAGTAAAAGTACTTATACAACATTGTAAAATTACTTCACTACAAGTAAAAGTCCTGTATTCAAAACTTATTTAAGGAAAAGTATAAAAGTAGCAGCATCAGAGTCTACTAAAAAGTAAAAGTGCTCATTATGCAGAATGGACCCATTGAGATTGTTTTACATATTCCAAATCTATTATTGAAGCATTTAAATTAGAGGCTCATTTGAACCATTTAATATACTGTTATGGGGTGTAATAAAAAATATATATATATTTAAAAGTTTCAAGTTCTTATGGTAACTCTGGACCTGGACATTAACTAAAGCTTAAAATGTAGTGGAGTAGAAGTATAGAATGTAAATACTCAAGTAAAGTACCTCAAAACTTAAGTACGGAAGTTGAGTAAATGTACTGACACTAACATGGTAATACTAAAACTAATGCTGATGTTTAACAAGTTATGTGTGACATAATTGAACTTTTTTCAGGCTGATGGGAATGTTAGTTTAAGAGATATTAAGTCATACATTATTGATTCAGATCTGATGCTGGCATTGGATGAAAAGTCAGGGGATCACCAAAGTCAAATTGATCCTGGGGCTAAAATGGATGTCTGTACCAAATTTCACAGAAAGCAATCTACTCTGGGGCCAAACATTCCAACCTGCCGGCTGTGGACTTCACACTTACTGTATAGCCTGAAGCCCTTTTCTACTTTCTGCAGGAACTTTAGTGAAGGAAGATGGCAAGGAGAGTGAGCTGTTTTGGGAAAGACAACAAAGGAAGGAGTGGAGCTGATATTGATATCGATTTCATTTTATGTTAATGCTGAAGTGGGGCTCGGTGTGAGGCATGTCAAATACTTTGCAGCTTTAAGTTTGTATTGCTGCTCACGTGGTGATCCTGCATTCTGCTGCAATCTTGTGACATCTTTTACATTTTTCCCCTGCATTGTTTTACTGTATCCATGTTTCTCCTGGACATAGAAACCCTCTGGTACACATTTTCTTTTTCCAATTTCTTACTCCAGATCGTCTTCATTGCCCTAATTACACTTGAGGGCCTGGACAACTTCATCTATCCTACAAGTATTCCCCATTGTTTATCTCTTTTAAAGTTAAGGCTGCCCAAATTACAGCTGCTGTAATAAAATGGTAGTTAGTGTGCTAATTGTTGTCCTCGTTCTTCTGATAGGACAACACACCAAGACTGACAGCACTGCCATCCACTACAGAGTTCCTGCATTAACTGTTACTTGCTGAGCAGTTTCTACTTTTTTTTTTACAAGTGGAAAAGGACAATTAGGCTGATAAAAGTAGAGGATTGTGTCCTTGGGTGGAGCTGAGCCAACAATGTCTTAAAATGGCCATTGCACTTATGATTAACTGTTTCCAAATTTGGGGCTGGATCCTCCTGCAGGATGTGGCTCATAAAAGTGAACCTGCACCTTTAGAAATTAAAAGTAATGGTGCATTCAGATGGTCCTTGTCAACTAGAGTAAAAAATGTTGACATTCAGGGTGAACTGGTGGCTGAGGATCCCCTGTTTCACTGTAAGTTTTTACCTTGAGTCAAAGCAATTCATAATCTAGTTTTATGACTATATTTATTAATAACTACAGAACTGTAAAACCATTTGTAGTACAAACAACGCGGCCTTGTAGACGTTCCTGATTGTATGAGTTGAAGAGGACAGCCTGAACGCTCTCTTCAGCACCGCTGACATCAATGGCATTCAGCGAGCAGGTTATTGTAATGAGACCTAGATCTGCAACTGTCGCCTGCTTTTTTAAAGTGCACTTCTCGATGAAATAAAGACATACTGTGAAGGCTCTGCAGTTCTATTTAGCATAATATCATCATACAGGATCCATTTGTCATCATGACTAATCACATACGGCCTGCTTGTTAGCAGACTATGATTTATGCCCATCACAGAGCTGAGTTCAGCTTCTGTCTACTGCAAAGCAAGGCCAGTATCATCAGTGACTACAGATTAGTTTGATCAATGCTCTTATCAACAGTTGATTTTCTACCGTGGGCTCCATAAAAATACTTTAACATGAAAACATTTCTGTCGTCACTGCTGTGGCGACTGGCAATAACTTCAGACACATAAAATATGGAGTCTGGTATCTCCACCATAGATCATGAGACAAGTTCTTTCCGTGGTATTTCTGTCTTCAGTGCTTTTATCTTCACAGCCAGATACAAGCTGCTATATCAGGTTAAACACACTATTTCTACTCTTACTCCTGTCACCGAGTGGAGACGAGCAGCTTAAGAGAAACCAGTGGGAGGAAAAGAAAGGGAACAGCAAAAGGAAATACATAACTACAAACACACTTCTCATCTGGCAATCATCTACTGACACAATGCTAAAGTTAACTACATGAAAGGGCGAAACTTTAGATCTACTAATAGTAACTGTATGACTACAAACAAGAAAGAGCTACAGGGGAAACACCATGAAACCACCTATGGACTTTCGATACATTACTATAATCAAACAGCTAAACTACAAAATAACACATAATATGTAATAATTATAATACGCTGCAGCTGCAGAGCCTGAAATCACCAAGACCAAGAAATCCAACAGGCCTGTTCAACAATAGCCGTGTTTCCAATAAAGTTGATGTGGATTTTGAAGTGAAATTTTGTAATGTCACATTAAAGAAAAAAATTATAGGGGATGCAAATAATCAAAGCTGCATAAAAGTACTTTTGCCAGAAGATGGCTGTGTAATGTATTGCTGTAGGCTAATCTGTCAGTAAACAGTAGAAGAAGTAGAAACTGCAACAAAAAAAGGTTGGTAATCGGAAAACTTAGCCACCTATGAGAAAAGAAATCTGAGTCCTCAGGAAATTGATTAAATTGGGCAACTTATAATTGTTCTTCAGAGCAAAAACGTAAAAATAAAAAAATATTTCCATCTTCTGTTTAGCACTTCAAACCTTTAAGTGAGCTTAAACACTTTTTTTTAAGCTTTTCTAATGCCAGTTTTCAAAATGTGCAAAGAAATAACTTTCATCAAGCAAAACAGTCACATGATGACATGTGATAAATACACTGACCAGATAATTGACGTAACCTTCACAACAATCCCATGGTGATATTATTGAATCAGAGATGAATGGTATGATTACAGAAGAACCACATTGTCAGAACTTGTGTGCACGCAGACTCTGCAGTTCATTATCATGCACTTTTTATCGAAGGTAACATTGGTTCAAGAGGTTTATTCAGTATTTTCACAGTGGAGCGTGTGTGTGTGTGTGTGTGTGTGCTGCAGTGGGTGAGGTTAGCTTGTTATATTGTGTCAGTTCTATCTCACTCTGTGGAGGGACAAGAGATTGCATGTTTCTTTTCAATCAAACGCTACAGCAGGGAACTCATGTATAATAGAGTTTTTGGATGTATAATTAAATACGCTTGTTTGATACTTAAAATCTTGTTTCTTGTGTTCTAAGAGAAGTAACTAAATCATACATTCGTCATTTGAATGAACAGACCCAGTCTGACCAGGGTGTAAATGAGGCCCCAGGTGATTTAAATCCCCCTCTTGCTGCTGTAGTGTGCGGCTGAAGTAAAGACATGCAGACTCCTGCTGTATGATAAACCATTTGAACCCACTCTGGTAAGATTTAGTACAGCTTGTTGAGTTAGTGCCATGGCTGGCCCTCAGCAGAGCAGACAGTGTTTTTTTCTATGTGAGGTTGCAGAGCTGCCAGCCTTCCAACAACCCAGTGCAGGAAAGCATTTCTTCCCTGAATCAAACAAAGTCTGAGAACTAACCAGACCATGCAGCAGGAAATAGCACAATGCTATATGGTCAACTTAGTCTCAATACTGTTACTGTCTCAGCGTGTCAAGATGAAATTTGTGGACAAAAATGAACAGGGACAAGTAAATAGAGCACGTCTAAATGTGTTCTGGAACTAAGTGGATTAAATGTACTATACTACGTGTCTAATGGTCTACATATTTAGTGCACAACTAAATGTAGTGAGAGTTAATGTGGGCTGAATGACAACACTTCTGCTCTGCAGTAAAAAGGGAAGGGGTCTACTGTGTAAGTTTGGTCTATTACAACTAGAGTCAGGCTACCATATCTAGTAGCCATACCTCATATTTGTCTGGTCGCGTCCAAGAAGCCTGGAGAGGACAAACACACAGGAAGCAAAGACAAACAGCAACACAATGGAAGTAAGCTTTGGATTTACCTGCAGGACATGTGCAATGATTTTATGTTTAAAGAACCAAACCAGTGTGTTGAATGTTTTAGCTCATTGGCTACAAATACATTGCCGCCAACATTTCCCAGGACACACTAGAGTGCATTTTTTACCCTTTCTGATTTATATCAGTTTTATAATGGTGGGGAAATCAACATGTAGTGACTTTGAAATTGCTAGGTGAGTTAGGTAATCCATCACAGTGAACTTTGTGTCTGCTTTAGTATTGTATTATTTATGCTAAAATAAGTCAACCATGCAACAGTAATGTAACTTTGATAAGAACTAATGCAGACATAATGCTTACTGTGATAGATTACCCGTCTCACGTTTCGAGAATGTGCATTGATTTTCATAGCCAAGTGAAACAAATGGAAACCAATGGCTGCCTGAAAGGTTGGATAACACACTCTAACTTCTACGACGCTGCAACATGCTGTGGAAAGTGCAGCGGTAATGTGCAGTATACATGATTAATGTTCTCATAAACAGGAATGTATGGGCAATTAGCAAAAACACTGATGAAGATGACAGGGAATTAGACTGAAAGTTTTCCAGCACGCTGTATCAAAACACAGCATAAGCAATATTAAAAGTCTTAAAGTGAGAAGGAGCGCTATGGTGATGTCAGGATTTCTGGCTTGGCAGATCAATGCGGTCAGGGAATTTACAGAAGTGGTCAAAATGCCAAAGTGGATTTTCCTAATGCAGCATGGGGGCGTCTCAGTCGGTTATTAATTAATGTACTGTAATAAGAGAGAATTTGGAGGCACACTAAGGAAAACAGGGCAGTGAAACTAATTATGATTGAGCCATTACCGGTATCGAGGGACTTTGTTTTTCTAATCAGTGGCTTTCTCATCATGGCATTCTGTGTTTTGATTAACTCCTTCATTTATGTGGAGAATAGTGGCGTGCGGCACTTATCTTGCGATAATACTAAGTACACATGGATGATTCTTCTCTCAGGGTGTGAAGAAGCATATGGTATTCATGCGCAAAGGACCTCAGAAACACAACCACACTGAGATCCCGTCTTTAGATGATAACATATGCTATTCTTTTTACCAGGCAGTGAGGTTCTGAAGAGGCAGTAACAGCCAGTAAAATGACTGTTCTGTCATGTCACATCGTGCTGAATGGGTCTTGCAGTTGTGCTGCTGCGCTGTTCACGTTGAATGTGGATGGAAGATAAAGCGTGGCAAACAGAAAACGAGGCGATGATGAATGACGATCCATTGAAAATTAGTGACATCTATTGCTAAATGATCAGCGGGATTTTCTGATTAGAGCGGCATTAAATCAAAATTGATCTGACAGTGACAGATAGGAAAGGGAGGGATGATGACAGGCTGTGAATGGAAGAAGATACTCGGTGACAACTGAGAGTGGCGACAGGCAAGTCCCGTCTCGCAGGTGGAAGATAAGATTCAGTAGCTCGCAAAAAAACAGCCATGAATGCACTGTGCTGTGTGAATGCTTCCACTGATTGGCAGTGATAAATGGCACAGTTAATAGGAAAAACTAGGGACACCTTAGCTGAACCAAATTCCCATATTCTCTTCTGACAATCTGATGATATTTGTAAAAACGTCCTAATTCTGAGTCTAAAACTGTAAAGTTTGGAACTGGAAGGAAAGCCGGGAAATGAAAGCATTTGCTTCATCTCGGATTGAATCTGGGGAAGCAGAGAAACCTGAAGCACACGACTGAAACTCTGCTGCTTTATTTGTAATTCTGTGAAATATTAACCATAGAAATACCGCTGTGTTTTCTTTTTCCTGGAGACACGCCACCAGCTGAAACACTTTTTACATGCATTTCAAGTACTGGCTCGAAACCCAGCTCCACCAGGCTGGGACACACTGCACTGCACAGCCAGTAAGAGAAAGGCCTGATTTCATCTGTCCTTGCTCATAGCTGTGTGTGCATTTTTTTTTTTTTATTTCAATTAATTGAATGACTTCAGAGTGACTATTATGCTTCAGTGACTAATTCAGCTTGAAGTTGACATTATTTTGTTGTTTTTAATGATTTCATATGTTATTGTTCATTTGAAACAATGAATCCAATGTCGTTACCAAGGCCTGTTATGGTGTAAATGTGCCAAATTGAGAACCATGCCTCCCTTGGGCATAGCTTAAAAGTCATGGCTTGACTGCATTGTAAGCAGACTCAAAAAATAGAAAGCATTCATAATATCGGGGAGGCTCTGGATTTAATTTCTTCTGGGTCTTCGATGAAGGCTTAGTTAATGAAACATGTCAACGCAGTAAATAAATTGCTAAACTGAGGCCAGAAAATTTAAATATTTTGGTGTTTTTGGAATACCACTGTCAGAGTTGATAAATGGCTGAAAACCACTTTTACTCTTCTCTCCCACAGAATCTGGTTAGAAATCTGCATAATTAGTTATTGGCACGCAACACAAAAATGGCACTGTTGGTCCCAAAAGGAATCTAAAAGCTAAAGAAGCTAAACTTTTCAGAGGCTCTAGTAATAGCAGATGGTGGAAGGAGTAAAAGTAAAACTTTATTACTTCAATTAAGTTTATCCCCTACAGGGAAGCCAAGGAGAAAAAAACCTTGAACAAAGAGGTAACACAGACTGTGACAGAAAGCCGTCACTGGTATGGGAAACATCTTATTTCCTCCCAGGCTTATGGCTGGACTGAGGGCTGACTGGTAAACATGGTAGCTTAGTTTAAACTGTTATTTTAAAGACATTTTAGGTGCAACTCATTGCTAGTGTGCCAACACTCACTGCCCATTTGGTGTAGTCCAATTTGAGTAATTACTGGTTATGATTTTAAAGTGGAAAGGCTCAACAGCTGGTCCAATTTATTATTATGGTGCATCTCATCACTGGCTGGTCTTGTTTCGAGGATAAAGCTAGCAATAATGTATATTTTTTACACTGGCAGACAAAATATTTATCCCACTTATCTACTGACTTTAATCAAACCAAAGGTACCAACATGTATCAGCTGCATTCATGTTTTTACCTCTGTACCATCATGAATTAAAGTCTAAAAGTTTTTTTACTTTTTTTTGTGAATGTTAATCCTAAATTAACCTGAAGTATTGCTCCACCAGAGCTTACTTCTCTTTGCCGCAAACCTCCATTGTTATCCCAAAACTAAACACCTCACTGAGCTGTGTTGTTACACTGGGTGACATATTTCTTTATCACCAGCAGCACTGTTTATTTTCAGTCCGGCCCACATACTGTACATTGTCCTGCTGCAGTAAATACAAACCCCAGCTGTTTTAACACTTAACACATTGCTTTTGGTCTTTTCATGGAATTTGTTGACAATAAGAGGAATACAGAACACCACCAGCCTTATTATTCCTCTGTATTGATTTTAACGCTACCACTAGAAAAAGATATTGCAAAACGTCTGAGCTGTGGCTTTGTGATTTGACGTTGTTACACCAAGTGGGACTGTGGACTGGGGCTGTGTGAGTCTTCCAAACTGATCAAATCATATAGGCACAACACTCGCTGCAAATGCTACACTCACCATTATGGATAAAAAAGGTCTGTAATCTTATCAATCATGACACTCTTTCGCCAGAAATTACTGCTTTCTACAGGCGCAAACCCTCGTAGAGTGGTTTACTTCACAGGAATATATTTGATGTTGCATAATTCATCGCACAGCACTGGCTGAATACAGCCGGACAGAGCTGGGAGGTAAACTAGGCCAGTACGGCCTAAATATTGTGCATCTGAATTCCGTCGTGTCCTTTGGGACATTACGGCACAGGTGCTTTCACTGCATTTACTGCGTGTGTCTCCAGGAATAGTGCACCTTTTGTTACATGCATATATATTATGCAACAGTCAGCCAACAACTGTGTTTAAGGCATGGGGTTCCTGCGAACCACTTTTATATTGACATTTCTGTTGCAAGAGAGCAGACAAGGGAACAAAGAAAGAACGTAGGAGCGGGAGCGTGTGGTGGAGCATAAAAAACAAACTCATTGCAAAACCTGAACTTTGATTGCTTTGTGTTTTGAAACTGTTACTTACTGCATCTTAAAACATATTCGGACTTCTCAACAACATATGTACTGCTGAATGCTGGAAGGTCATGATTGGCTGGTTACCTTGAGCACAATGGCCTACTTAGTCAAAACTTTGTATATTGGATGGGACAGCAAGTGATTAAAAATGTAGCACAGACTGACCCATATTTAAGAGTATTACTGCAAAAATAGCCTATCAATTTTTATCATTATTATTATACAGCTTTTTTTTTTCCAAAATAATTTCTATAAGACCTGGTAGGAACAGTCCTTAACCCAGGTAACAGGAACCTCTGCCAGTGAAATACACAGTCCCCAACTTCCATTTCTATCAGAATATTAAGATGTATTATTATTTTTGCAGTATCTAGTGGGAGCTGAAGCACGAACCAGTGCATAAGGTGTTCTTCCTGAATCCAAAAACCTGCTAGAGGCAGAAAGGTAATTATCTTAATACTGTTTACTGCATTCACTGCAGAAAATTACCCCTCTGAAGTGACTAATCCGTCTCCTGCTCACATGATGCATGTTGTCAGAAAAGACCGTTAAGATGGATTTTTCAAAATTATACCATTTTAATGAGCTGATAAGAGCATAACAATAGACTTGGGATGAGATTCTCTCCCCAGTCTGGCGACTGCCAACAGCTGTGACCACTGTAATGGAGAAAATGCACAAGGATGGTATTCATAGCTCGCACGTCTTAAGCAGCTTTTTACCATGTTCTATAGCCAAAGCTTAAATCCAGCGTTATCTCTAGTGCTCCTGAAGGACATGAAGTGAAAAAAACAGGATGTACACCAAAGCATGACAAAAATGCATAACCCTTACGTGGCTTTATGTGCAAAGACTCCTTTACTCTTACAGTATATGATGTTCTTCCTGAGAAAAAGTGCCCACTCATTTGCAAAGTAGATTATCACAGCAGTGTGCCAGAGTAGCATAACTGAGCTCAAACAATCAGATTTTGAGATAGAGGGAGACTTGGGGCTTCTGGCTTTTAACACAGCAGTAATTAAGCAAATTTCACTGAAATCATTTCCTCAAACTCTCGCTCTCACTTATATTTCTGTGAATTTCCAATGAGCTCTTAATGTCACAAAAAGATTCCCTTTTAAATGCTAATGATTAATAGGGAGCGAGGTAACAACACGGGGGAATATAATGCCATGACACTGCCTATCTGCACACTCTCGCCTCTAGCATTCATGATGGAAACATACAAAATCATTAATGCAATTCCAGCAGTGTTGGAGAAGGCTGCTGAGAGTTTAGAGTGATGGTGGAAGTCAGACTTAACTGTACAGAGAGGAAAATCAGGTGGAAATATACAGGATTCAATAAGACGTTTTGAATGTATAAAGCAGAGTATACGGTTTGAGCTGATTGGCCAACTGGCTGTCAGTGATCTTCGATGGGAGGGATGGAAATAAAACTAAACAAGCAATACATGTCAGTGAATAAACTGGGTAAAAAAATGAATGTAGATATTTGTGGAAGTGTTAACTTATATGCTGTATGGCCACAATTAGTCAGGTCATCACATCATGAACAGAAAAACTTTTTCTTGAACAAATGCACTCCACACATTTCAGTTTTTTCCTTTTTGAAGTGTGCTAATACTGCAATAGAGATTTTTATATCCAGAGTGCCTCTATTCCCAAAGGTCTGTTTGATGGACTTTTATTGTTGTTTAATGATGCAGAGAATCGTTTTCAATCTGGATCTGGATCGTAAAAATCCTCTGCATGTTTGAGTAAGTGTTCTGTTTGAAAGCAGCATTGTTCACCTTTGTTAAAAAGAAAGAAAGAACAAAATGACTACCTGCTCTCCCTCGGTGAATACCCTGTTTTCGAAACTCCAGGAGATGGTGGGTGTGGGGTCGCCCGAGGCCTCACAGGTCAGGGTGACTTGTTCGTCAAACTCTGATGCGGTCTGGTTGTTCAGGTAGGTAATCTTGGGTTGGACTAGAAACAAGACAAAAACGGACGTGAGCAAACAATTAATGTTGAATGTATCCTAATTTTAGCTCCTTTTTGGTCCCTACCAACTCCTCTCTTTAGCGGCTTGATGTTTGACTTTAACAACACTGTCTGAAAAATGAAAAATAAGCTCAGCAGAGCTGCAGCAGAGAAGGCTGATGATTCGCTGTGGCTTTCTTCACTACAGGCGACATCTCGCACATAATGCATAGTCATTTGATCCATTGTTGAAAACATTTATTAGTGCGGCCTTAAATAGCTGTTACATAGTGTTAGCATTACTGTAGTCAAGTATACAGACAGGCTTCATTAGAGTTGTGGTTTCATACCCCATTGACCTATAATAGAGCTGCGAGCACATGATTACATAAGGCTGGTGGAAATTTCCTCATGAAGAGAAACTCTAGTGTGATATCTTTCAATGTCCTAAGGGGTGGCTTAATTAGTTTTCAATGGGGAATGCTTTTCTTTAAACTGTATGCTTCACGCCGTGTAACTCTGCACCCAGCCACTGGAAAAGCTGTAGAGAAGTGTACAACAAATGTCAATAAGTACAAAAGAAAAGGCCAGAGAGAGAAAAAGAGCCAGTGTTCTTTATGCTATCTTGAGCGAATGGAGTTATTCTCTTACCGAACACGTTCAGGCTGACTTCCTCAGCTTTCTCTCCTGCCTTGTTCTTGGCGATGCAAGTGTAATCTCCTTCATCCACTTTCTTGACATCTTTTATTACCAATTCTGAACCATCCTCGTTCAGGCTGTACTTATCACCCGTTTCAAGGACAATGTTGTTACTGTAGCAGAGGGAGAGAAGAAGGGAAAAGACATGGCAGGGTTCACATCACAAGTGTTTGCTTACACAACTTGAGGGGCTTACAAATAACTTTCTTAACCCTCTGACAAAGATCTGTTTGGGATTTTTATCTCAGAAAGAGAGCAGCTGGTGTACAACAAAAGCTGGGAGACCAAAAAAAGCTGTCCTGTGCTGTATGCCTCGGAGAACCTCTCTTCAGCTTTTGTTTACCTCAGCTCTCCTTTAGCCCTTGGATCAGTGTTTTTAAGAAGGCCATGCACCAATTTGATGATGATGCATGTTTTTTTCTTTTTTTTTACCAGTTTTGAGAGAAAAAAAACCCTCTTTCACTCTTCAGGAGCAGAAGTCTTCACTGGAGGTTAGAATCCTGTTTGTATAAGTGTTTGTATGCCTGGAGAAGCAGGCTTCCTGAGGCATTTTGCTGGCAGACAGTGAATGACAAATAACAAATGGAGCTTCACCCCCTCTGTTTTTTCCCTGCCTCACCCATCTGTCCTCCCTACAACCTCACTGTCTGTCTCAACTCTGTTCTGGCCAGGAACTGCGTGTCCCTCAGCCTCCGCGCTCACATCACACTCTCGCCTTGCTGCACGGCAGACAGCTGTGAGCAGCATCAGGGTGTTCAATAGTGTTATTCACTCACAGTTCTGCATAAAAGCTTTATTCAAAGATTACTATGCTCAGCGGTGGGGCTTCTGCGTGACATCGGTAAATGATGCACCAAGAATATGAAAGTACATGGAGCAAAAACTTGTATGATGAGAAATGAATGTTGATTATTTCCACCTGAACTGATCGGTGATAAAGCATCATTAAGGGATTGAGATATTTAATATTAGTTAATGGTAAATGTGTTTTATAGGCTCATCAAAGAACTGGTTACACAAAAGATGATGCAGGAAATATTAGATTTAAAAAATAAAGAGATTTTAACTGCTATTTGACTGTGTCAGATGCATATTTAAATCGTACTACCTATCTTATTTTTTAGAGGTGAATTTAGAGATTGTAAAAGATAAATTAGTCTGCTGCTCAAAATGTAAGAGTTTTCCCTTCTCCTCCAACAAAAGCTGATTTCAGATCCCACATTAATTTGTAAGTTTCAATCATTAAATCTTAAGTTAAACCTAAACAGATTTGATAAGTGATTCTTGAGGACTTGGATCAGCAGATTGGATTCAGATTCAATTAAATGCTACTACAAAGCATCTGTAGTTGTTCCACTCACATTTATGGAACGTCTCATAGCTTCCAGTAATATGTAAATGAGATCTTAGGAAACATCAGCATCCGATCGAGTGTCGGCTTCAGTGCAAACATGGATGTTGCTGCAGCAGCAGCGTTAGTTTTAGATCCAACTGCTCTTGCAGTAACACTCTCCATTTTTAATCTTCAAACTTAGCTTCTCTAAGCTTTAATGTATTTTTTTCTTTTTCATTTCTTGTGGAGGTTTTATAAGCTTCTATAATTTTATTCTATTTGTTGTTCTATTAAGCCATATAGCAGTTCCAATTCAAGTGCCGCACACATTTTTAGTAGCTTAAACCTCAACATATACACAAACTTTAACCTGCAGCTGGTGCAGATTTACTGTAGGTCTGTACGAGTGTCTGCTATATCACCACTTTAACCAGATGAAAATGCTATGCAATGTAAATTGCGTGTGGAGAGTATTAATACTCATCAAAGCCTTTTTGCACTTGTTACAGTGCAAATGTAAATGCATGTAAATCTCATCATCTCTCCCACACAACTATTTGTAGGCATGCCATGCAAATTCCCATTTATGCCCTATTTAAAAAACACTTTACAACAGCAGCTCCCTGAAATACATGTTGCGCATATGCAAGCCTTTCAAAGGGAGCACAAGCCGTTTGGTCGGGAAAGGCCGCGAGAAGCAGCAGCATCACCAGCAAGCAAGAAAGTTTACATATTATTATCTCGACATGATCAGAAAGCTCAGATTAGAAAGAGGCAGAAAGGCTCGGAGCCCCGATGGATTAGTGCTAAACCTGAGACATGCAATCTGTGCCCAGTTGGTGCTGAAGCACCCTTTTAGAGAGTTTAAAGCACAGCTTGATTTTCATATATTTTAATGAGTGAGAGAAGAAAAAACAAAAAAAAACATGTTCTTCCTTCAAGGAGCCAGGCTGAAATCTTAGTTTGAATATCTTTGGTACGGTTAATGTGGACAGATGTGTGATTAAATCAGCCATTGTGCTGGAGTTTTATAAGAAGTCCTTCAGTCACTGAGCAACATTCTTCTACCAGTTAAACAAGATCAGACTCCAATTTTATTCAAAGCAGCAAAAGTAAGCTTCTGGGTCCTTCCCACCTACAGTAGCTTTCATGTCTTTGTACAGAGATGCTGCCATTAAAAATACTGGGGCAACAAACTCGGAATTGTTGCTTTTTGGTCTAATTTTTCTTCCGCTAACAAGGCACTCTTTAACATAACAGTACTGAACATTTGGGGTATCAATATGTCAAGGTCTGCACCTCGTGCCAGCTAGACTTTAGAGGATCTGTTATTATTGTGTATTCAGTATCGTTATGGTCACATGTATGCCGCTGATAATGTAAAACATTAACCTAATGAAACCCTGATGTGAATCCTTTCCTCTTCCTGTTCATCTCTGCACATCAGTGCCTGGTCACTACATGCATGCTCTGTCCTCGGTGCGCCTGCACATTGCCATTGTCATTGTGTCCAGCAGCTGGAGACAGAGGGCAGAGATAGCCTAACTGTGATACGGGCTATGGAGAGCGTCCTGTCACTGGAGGGCACAGCTCCACCTGTGTAGAAGTGCCATTGATAAAGTTAATCCCCTCCCTGCAGGGTATCATTTGATTAGGAAGGTTTGTAACTAACTGAACTGAGCCGGCAGTATCAGTTCCGGCCCTCATAATAATGTTCCGGGAATTATTTAATTACACGATCATGCCACTCCTTGCTCTGGCAGAAGACAAAGCAGACAACAGGCATCCTTCACTGACTGATTTCTACCCGCAAAGGATAAATTAATATACAGATTTTAGATAAAGCCATCACATTTCTTTTTATATTCAAAGCTGCAGGGATGATGTAATATTATAATAAAACTACTATAATTGGACCTACTTGATTAAAAAAACTTCTCTAAGTGTTATTCTGATTCTGGCAACATTTTTTGTGCACAAAGCAAAAAAATTCCGCCACAAGAATATTTATAGAGTAATAGCCTCGACACACAATCCCGAAAATGAATGAAAACCATATGGACTTGTGTAAGAGTCCATTCTGCTCTCACAGCTCTAGCAGTACCAGGATTGGAGCTGCAGATTTTATTTTATCTTATATTGCTCTGCATCATCTTCATACAACTTTATCTTCCCAGGCTGTGTTTACCTGTTGGGCAGATAACCTGAGAGTTAAAAAAAAAAAAGCATCTCATGCTGCCTTGATGTATGTCTTCAGTATTTGTGGCATCACCGTCTTTGAACTTTTTGGTGACATGCCAAAAGAAACTTCCCCCTGCACCTTGTACATCTTTTTCTAATTAACTCTTCTTCATATCTGTGCTTTACTTTCTGATGTTTCCCCTTTGAGGTCAAGGAAAAGAGGTCAGAAAAACAACAACAAAGGGATTCATATTTGTCAAGCTCATCAAAACAGGCCAGTGGCGGCGCTGGATGACGTACTGTGCCCAGGTGACGGTCGGTTCAGGGAAGCCGTCTGCATCACAGGCCAGCAGGGCGGTGCTGCCGATGTCAGCTGTAGCGTTGACCTCTGACTGCCTGGCACGGATGGTGGGAAGCACTGAAGAAGAGATGATAAAAATGAAATGTAATGAGTACATGACCAGAAACTGTGTAAAAATTTGGAGGAGGCATTAGGAAGAAGCTCCGTTTTGAGTAGATGCAAGTATATATTTAAACTTTACCATATTTTGGCTGATTGATGCACATTAGAACACTAGAGGTTGTTGCCAGTTTTTTATACACCGTCTAATACTGGTTTAACGTTATTTGCACTTGTTAGCAGTGGTGGAATATAACTAAGTACATTTACTCAAGGACAGTTTTGAGGTACTTTACTTGAGTATTTCCATTTTATGTAACTTTATCCTTCGACTTATTGTACATTTTGAGGCAAATTTTGTACATTTTACTCCACTACATTCAGCTGACAGCTTTAGTTACTTTTCAGGTCAAGATTTAACATAAAAACATGATACAAATTAAAGTAATTGGAGATTTTTTTTCAATCGTATATTAAGAAGTTAATATAAGCAACACTGCTTACATAAATGCATCAACACAAATATTTAGTATATACATAACAATCTGAGTGTGGCTTTTACTTTTGATACTTTAAGTACATTTTGATGCTGATACTTTAGTACTGTTACTAATTTAAGTTTTGAATGCAGGACTGTAACTTTAATGGAGTAATTTCACAGTGTGATGTTAGCACTTTTACTTAAATAGGAAATCTGAACACTTTTTGCAGGTCAAGCTGTCTTATTGTGAAGGGAGATACAAACATAACATGCAGGCATTGTTAGTGCTCTAAACAGCACTCAAAGTGTTCATCCTTCCCATTAGATTGTGATATTTAAATGCACTCATACCAGCGGATATTTTAGCTTCTCTTCGGTCTGGGGGAGGAATCTAGGGAGCATAAATATCCATACAAAATTCCAAAACCATCTGGCTGCTAGTTGTTTTTTCATGCTCTGGACCAAAGAGCTGCACAGGCAGACAGCTGAACTGACCAACTGACAGCATCATCGGGGGCAAAAACATATGAACCATATTTAAAGCTTTAAAAGGAACATTTTCAGGGTCATCATTACTGGACCTGACTCGTGTTCAGTACCAGCTCCTTTTTGAGCAACAGGCCAGGCAGGGAGCAGGAGGTGAGCGAGATGCAGCGCTTACCATTAACGACGACCTTGACCATCCTGAAGTCGATCTCTCCCCTGGCCATGACACGAGCCTCACAGTTGTACATGCCCTCATCTGTCTTCTTGATGCCGCGGATCTGCAGGTGGCCATTATCCATGATCTTGAATCGCACTGAAACAGAAAAGGCACGCATAACAGTTACTTCACATAATGGCATTCAAGATGGTGTACTTACACAACAAAGTAGCGAACTGACATTTGTTGTGCAGCCTGTATGAATAATAACAGATATCTGATGTACTTTCCATATGCTTTTTGTCCGCTTTAGTATTTTGAAAGAAAGGTTTAATACGTAATCTCAAGGGAAATGATCTATTTTCTCTCCTAGACGCTGCCAGTTAAGGAAGAACTGACTTCTTGTCAGTGGATAACAGAAATCCAAATGGATCTCCATGTGCTGTTGAAGAAATCTGAGATGTAAGAGAAGACAACAAGTAACCAACAAAAGTGTGAATATAGGTATGATTATTTCTTTAAATCTTGAAAATGTGACTGTGTGTATATAATCAAGAAAATGTTCAAGAGGGACCTTTTACTTAAAGCTTCACTTAAATGCTCAGATGGGAGGTTTGAGCCAAATTAAAAAGTCCCAATTATCCTTGGTAATCAAGCAAGTGGCTGGCAGAACACACAGAGCCCTGCACGACACCCTGGCTGCACCAGACATATTTCAGCAGTGTTTTACACCGATCATAGAGCCTGACAAACTGTTGCACCTCTAATTAAAGCAGCAATAAACACACAGTAACAGAGCGAGCCGTCTCGACTGAAACCAGGTGTTTCTCACATGTCTGTCGGGGAAAGCATCCAGCACTTTATTAAGATCCAGGGCTCTGACCGCAGCTGATTTAAGGGCCTTAAGAGCTGAGTCATTTTTGTTGTTTGTTTTTTATACGTTCCAATTTAGAAATTTAAAGCACTTCTCCAGAAATTGTGACTGCCCAGTGTGCACTTTAAAACTCACTGGTATAAAAATTGTGGCTGTTTAGGGTGTAGTTGTTGAGCGTTGCTTTCACAGGCCGGTTGATTCCTTCTTTAGGGATGCAGCTCTTCTACAGGAGCCCTGTGACGCCCGTTTAATTTCCAAGCCGGTGAGATGGTGCAAGATTTTGATTTCTCCAGCTATTTAATAGAGATGACCGCCGCGCACACTTAAGAAAGTCTGTGTGCTATAAAATCACTTCATGCATATAATTATGGACTGACTGAGAGGTAGAAGGGTTACAGGCTGGGGGAAGTGAACATCATCTTCACTTTTTAAATGTGTGCAATTACTGCACAAACAATCACACCTCGGCTACTGACACTATACTGGCTCTGTTAGTCACGAAGGGTAACTAAGTACAATCATATAGTACTTTTAGTTTACTTAGGTATTTGAATTTTTATGTTGCTACTCTCTTTTACTATATACAATAGCAACTGCTGTTCTTTCTACTCCACTAAAAATATAAATTTATATTATAAAATGCCACATTGTTTTTAGCCCTCTAAAGCTGTTCTGTCTGATTTTCAGTGAACATTTATCAGCTAAATCAAGCATGAATTCCCAGTGTTGTTGAGGAGCACATTATTTATGTTACTAACAGGATCTAGTTATTCTAAATGTTTGTTTGCATATTTCATAAAATCATAAAAAATAATACAATTTTAAGTCTGTTTAGGTCAATTTATTCTAACGGAAACTTTAGTAAGCTATGATGTGTTCAAGGACTGTCAGAAAGTTCAATGATAATGCCTGTCTTTATAGTGTATTTCTATTATAAATGTGTTAAATAAACAACAACATATGCTGCTTATACCATACATTAGTAATAATAAAGGTAGATTTTGCATTATGAATATTTGAATATTATGGTGTTATGACTATAACTTGTGTAAAACATATAAACACATCATCAGCACCACTGATTTCCACAATAATGTGGCTTTTCTGCTTCCCATCTGCAGGCACATTTAAATTAGTACAAAAGCTCCATGTATAAGTGTGAAAGTGATGTTAAAATATTTGAAGTCAAAAACCTTTTTGAAGGCTTAGTGTGGTTTTTAACATAAAAATAAGCTTTTTATCAAGCATGTTACATTGACACATATTCTATGACACAGAGTTCTGCTGGGAGGTTTACCAATGCAACATGCAGCACATGGTTAGGTCAACTGCTGTGAGGAAAATTACATAAGCAGTTTTCAGATTTCAGTGTCGGTTACAATTAGTGGTTTTTCCAGTGAAAAACACATTCCTTGACCAGAGTCCAAGAATAAAGGCGGGCTTAGCACAACACTGTGGTGACTCCAGGCTCTCCAGCGGTCACTGAGGGAGGGGTTACTGTAAGGTTAAAATAGGCCTGGTCCAAGTGTAAAATCATCCCCACCTCAGCTCTTACACAGCAGATTGGAGCTTGACTTGAACTCTCTGAGGTAAAGCTGTACTGGATCAATGTTGTCAGTGCTCCCTGCTGCCTCAAGTTGCCAGATGAAATCATTCACAAAAACTGTACATCCTTAACGAAGGAGAGCAGCTATAGTCAGCTTATATTAGCGCCCGTGTCAACACAGCAATATATTTAAACACGTATCACAGCGTATTTAGAATTTTAAAAATCTACTCCTGCTGCCTGTATGTTCAGTATGTGTCTCCACAACAGAAATACCTGAGTCGTGTGTCAGGTTTCAAAGCTCCAAAGCATGTTTTCTGGCACAGCAACAATTCCTCAGACATAAGGATCAACAGTGGAGAAAAGGATTATAATGTATGAGTGGTTTAGGAAGTTCCAATGGACCTTTTGATGTTTTTGTTTGTTTGTTTTCCCACTGAGACTGTGACTCACCATTGGAATCCATGGTAAAGGCTGTAAATTGAAGCTGATTATAGCTTCCACCCTCTGTCAGGGAGCAGGCTACAAACCTCCTTTCAAGCCTAAAGGCAGTGAGTATTAGATGTACTCAAACAAGATTTTCAGTGGAGCGTACCTTTAATAGTACGAAATCAGAAAAGGATGAGGACAAGATGACACTCAAATGTCCAAACTCCACATATGTGCTGCTAACAGCCTCATTTCTCTGTCTAAGTGTCTAAGTGTAAAGAAAATAAAATGGCATTGCATTTTAATGTTTCCCCTGCTGGCTATAATGTGCATATAACTCATTGTGTGTTGTGCTTTCTCCACTCAGGTGTATCAGGTCCGGACTAATTGAGGGAAAACCAATAATGAGGGGCAGGAACTTTGTCTCTCTCTCTGACTGCCTTACAATTCCACTTACCCTCAGCCCTCAGCACTACAAAACAGCATGCGTCGCACAGATGCAGAGGGAAAGTGGGCCTGGGTTTTAAATCAAACGCACCTGCCCTTGTGCACTTTTAACCTAAACTATTATGAATGCCAGTTGTAGGCTTGGTGCTTTAGTACTGCTTCAAGTGTTTTATTTTCCATCTTATTTTCCACTAATTATGGCATTCTGTCCTGTTTTTACGACCAGTCTATTTCTATTTATGTCACACAATCTCCTTATTGTAAAGCATTAAAGGTGCAATACCAATAAAGTTTATTATTATTATTATAATGATGATGATTACTATTATTACAGCTTCCTACAAATGATCAGAAATACCCGCAGAGACACTTCTATGAGGCTTGGTAATTAGCTGCATGAGTTTTTGATTTAGAAAACTCTATTTCTGGTCTGAATGATCATTATATCATAACTATTATTGCTCCAGGTTTATGATATCTTGCAAAACACTATTTTTTTTATGCGTTTATATATGATGAGTAATAAGAAAATCGCACAAGCTGAGCAGTACCACAATTTGATTTGACATTAAGTTCGTTACATGACATTTTTTCAGTGAAATCTAAAACTATATTTAGTAATGAGCAAAAACATATTTATTCATCTCCTGTTTTGGCGATGAGCAACCAGAGTTTTATATACAGACTATATTACTTCCACCTACGCTTGAGTGTATTTTCCTGCACCAAATGTGTAACTGCAATGAATTGTGGTTGATATACACTGTTAGAGTGACTACCATTGTAGCCCTCTAAGGGTCAATCTCACCATGTTCACTTCAGTTTTTCAGACAAGTCGAAGGACACTTATAACAGCGGCGGTGGGGATGCCCCTGAAGACAAGTGCCGAGGGGCCGCTAACGAGGTCATGCTGAAAGACTAATGAAACGCAGCCTCTCTGTCCACCTTCCAGCCTCGGCAGCAGCAGTTTGGGTTATCTACATGATTCAGTGATTTTAGTTCTTTGTATTTTTTTAAGGGTCCGGTAGTCCGATTTCCTCAGCTTCAGTTCTCATGTTAGTTTAGTTAAAGGGGAGGGCAGAAATCCTACAACCCTTTGTGGGTCTTCTTCGTGTTTATCAGTTTGGTGTTGATTTGATGGTTCATAATTTCTGTTCATCCATGTTATGTTGGACCTCTTTTGTAAAGAGCCTTTCTGGAGGTCGCTCATAGAGTTGGAATAACATGTTTTTCCTCTTTCCATGAAATGATTGTGATGATGTGATTTATTATTGACAGATAAAGTGTATATCTCAAAACCTTATTAATCAATCTCTTCCAAACATATCACATCAACAGAGGATTGTGTCTGAAAACAACATTATTCCAACTTTATGGATGACTTTGTATATTCAAAGAAAATATAAAATGACCTCTGAATTCTTGAGCTGGTTAAGGTCTAGATTGCATTTTTCTTTTATTGTATGCGACACCAGTTGAAGACAGAAATGACATTTTTAGCTCTTCTCTTACCCTTCTGCTTTTCCTCCTTTTCCTTCAGTTTCTAAGATTATTTCCACCTCCAGAGTAGCTCTCCCTCTATTTGGGGAACTTAAAGTCCAATCTGCCGTCATACATCTTTTCCAGTGACAATAACCACTTCATGCTGGGCTCAAAAAATACAATTTCCATGTTCATGCATCATCTATGAGGTCTAAAACTTCCCCACTGAAAATTCATGGCTTTGTTCATAGATGATGGGCAGCAGGAGAAGGAGATGAGGAAAAGTGTGGCAAATTGATTGGAAAGCATGAATTTGGCAGACGGCATTGGCAAGGAGGTAAGGTGAGCGCTCAGGGAGGCAGGGGGGGTGAGCGGGGGTGGCGGGTTGGGGGTGAGAAAGTAGCTCAAGCTTTGATACGTTTGTATTTGGACTGGCTCACCATCTTTAGCAATCTGGATCCTGGAGCCTTTATGCTTCCAGATGATGGCGGGCGGCGGTGAACTGACCACATCGCACACTATGTCCGCATCATCGCCTTCATTGAACTCCTGCGGGCTGGGAGCACTCTCGAAGGTGATCTTTTCTGTAGCGAGGAGACACAAAAACACACATTATACACAGTTATAAATAACTTTCTAAAGGTGAAAACTCTCCTGTGGCATATTTAAATGAAATAAAAAAAATCTTACAGTTGATTAGCAGTGCAATGAGGCACCATATGGTTGAGCTTCTGTTACTTTAATAAATGTTATGTTGGTTTTATTTTTTTTATGTAATCACAGATGGTGTGTGAAGGTAGTCAAAGTAAAGATGGTTCAAAGGCTCTCGGTCCACATTCAGACAGACAACTCATACACAGCACCTTCACTCGCTTCAGTCGGACCTCTGTGCTGAATTTTGAATTTCTCCTGTTAACCTTGCGACCGCAGTTGTAAAGTTCTTCTACTGAACATAACAAAACTGCTCAGCTTTTAAAGCATCTGATAAGACTTCCATCTCATGAATCTATTACTCATACAGGACTTCCGAGATTGTATTTCATTGTCTTGGCTGAAACAGCACAACTCTATAAATCAAACCCCAAACGGTTTAGATAGAGTGAAGAGTTCAGGGTCAAGGGTCAAAATAGGGACAAGTAAAGTAAAAGTAAGAGCTTCTCAAACAATACCTGAGAGGGACATAGAAGAAGAGGAGTTATTTCAGTTTAGAGATTTGACCTGGAAGTTTCACTTCATCTTTCCTATATAACCTTTTAAGCATATACGTGTATATTGTCTTGGATACCACCATGTCCAGGGTTTCAAAATGTTAGATTAATTTTGTTTCAAACTAAGGCACACGAAAGCAGTCCACTCTTATCCCCTAGAAATGAAGTTTATATTGTATTAAATGGTTTTGCCAAAAACAATTTGCTGCCTGGATTATGTTGACTGAATAAAACATTGCCAGTGGACATAATCCAGGTAGCAATTACATTCCCATTTGAAAATATCTTTCAAAACCAATTAGCCGAATACAAATGTAATTTCTAGGAGACAGAGTAGGTTTGCAGTAATTGCTTTGTTCTTGTACTGCACAGAGGGAACAGGTTGTCCCCTGTTTTTTTCTCCAATGTCAATTTTGTAATTCAAAAATGCTTTAAAAAATGTTTTCTCATCATGTAAATTAAAATCATCATCATAATGCAGGAGGTATTTCATTTCTTTGTGTTTGCTGAAAAAAGACTGTAGTGTATGAGAAAAGATGAGACTTACGGAAGATCTTCACTTGGACCGTGGCCTGGGCCTCCTTGTCCCCGTTCTTTGCCACACACTTGTAGATTCCGGCGCTGTCCACGTTGGCGTGGTAGATGGTGAGGGTCGACATGGTTTCATCGCCACGGCTCACAAAAATGTCTGGCCTGTTGGGAAGGATCTTCTCCCCGCTGGGGGCATACCAGTCTATGTCTTTAGCATCTCCCACCACTGAAACAGAAAATAAAATGAGAGTGAGGCAATAAACAAGAAGTCTTTCAGGAAGTCCTCGGCCGCTTTATAATGATAATCACAATATTCAGGTTTTTTATCGAACGAAATGTGGAATTATGTTTTGTATTTCTGCATTCTCTTAACTGTGGATTGAATTTGAACCTCCAACATTATTTGCATATAATTTAGATGTGTTTTTATCCATTGCAAATGCATTATTTATTCATCTACGAATCATTTTCTCTGCAAAAATATATTAATATATTCAGCAGGTTCTGGACACATTATTATAAGTGTATTCCAGCACACATTAAAACACAAATTAAATCAAATAATAATAATAATAATAATAATAATAATAATTATAATAATAAACTATATATTTCACTTGAAAAGATTTGGTTCTTTTAAATTGTATTAAACTATTTGAAAAATGTATTGAGTTACATCCCTAATGTATTACATCATAGATGTGAAACTACTTGTTAAGGCGAGACTCTGAGCTTGCAGGCTATTCTGTGAGCATACTTAAACCAGAGTCAAAATAAAATATGAAATAAAAATGGTCATTATTACTTCTTCTTTCCAAGTCAGAAAAGATGATATCTACAACCCATAAATCAAGAATTCTCCATATGACGATGGCTCGGAAACATTATTGTTAAATCAAAACCCATCTCCCTACAGCAGACATCTTTTCAAGATCAGACCAAATATTCTAACTAAAACATAAGACGACTGGTATGAATTATTTCAGTTTGCTCAATAGGACAGAGGCTTTCAGTAGGAGGCAACTTTCCCTGACAGAAAAATCAAACAACTATCATTCATTTTTTAAAAAGGCGAGTGCAAGCGGAGACGGTTTTTGTTTTCCTCAAACATAATGTCATCTCATCTCTTAAGGAACACAAAGGGCCCCAAATGCATCTTGACATCCTTTTCAATGGGAGGACAGGAGTTCAAGCTGAAGACACGTTCTGTCATTGAACAAAAAAGAAAAATCACTTAGAAAAGAAAAAATATGTCAAAGGCTTCACTTTTCACCTGCACAGAGATAATGAGCCTGTGTTATGTGGTTTCATTCTTACCAAAAGTTTTCTCTGCTGCAACAGGCCTGTAGTGGGTCTCCAGTGGTTACTGCTTTAGTAAAGCTATTTTCTTGCACTTAGTTTTGGATAAGACCACAACTATCTGCATGGGTAGATACCATTCTGCGGTAATTTGTGTAAAGAGAGTATACACACAAATATGATTACATCCCTAATGTTAAAATACTAGACGACAACTTTGCTTACACAGCCAAACAGCCAGTAAGTGCAGCAACACAAGACATATCAAGCCAACTAATATTACTTGTGAGTCCAACAGCAATAAGTCTGGTTGTTGTCTGTCTGCAGGGTCTTATTTCACAAATCTCTCTTCAAGCCAGCCTGAGATTCGCTCTTATCTAGCGGCCTCTTACTCGGTCACTCTCTTCCATTCTCTTCTTAGCTTCCTCTGTCATTGCCTCTTCAGTCTCTTTGTCTTTGCCATAAAGTTGGATCTGTTACCAGCCAACTCAGCTTCTGTTCTGGAACAAAACCTGCAACACTCCCAGACAGCAGCCCCCTCTTCCCAACCCCGGGCCTGAAAATCTCCCCGTTCAAGCTTGGCTTGAACAAAAAACGCTCCCCCCGTGCTCTGAGCAGTTGCTAAGCTAGCTGACCGCAGCCACGACAGTAAGCAGCAGTTAGCGGTTTTATTAGCATTTCTTGAGAAACAAGTTGACGTTAAATTTGCTGGACTTTTTTTCTGCAGATTGATATAATTGAAAGTCCTCTGTCCATAGCAACAGTCCATTATACATAACAATGGTGCTGTTTTGACCATTCAGAAACGAATGTTCAGCTAAGTCGTGGAAGAAATGTTCTCTAATGTCAGACAGCTGACCCAGCTAATGCGCATACCAGACAAGCTGACAACTGCACATGTACATTCAAGAGTGAAAACGACAGTCTAAGACCTCTCTCTCATTATCTCTTCTCTCTCCCGCCTCTTCTAAGCCCTCTTCCTTACCTGACTGTGATCTCAACTTCCCACTACCTCCTCAGAACAGACTGCTCGATCAATTCCTGTGTTTCTTTAAGCACTGTCATGTCTTTTGTCTTGAATTCCTTGAATGCATAACTCATAATGACAGTATATTCACATTCTCATTGTTTAAACCAAATTGCATCACTTGTTATCAGATGATCTAAATTAATACAGCCAGTAGTGTTATATGAGGTGACATTTGCAGCAAGTTAGATGAGGTCAGTTTGAGATCAGTCTTACCTTCACAGAGGAAAAACTTGGAGTCTCCTACACTGATCTCTCCTTGTGTTGGAGTGATTTGCACCTGGATGGCAGCTGGGTAAAGAAAAGAAGATAGAACAGAATATACATTAGTCTCAGGTTGCAGCGAGGGGAATGGTGACACAGGGGCAAAGCACAATAAGGAAAGTCTCAGAATCAAATTGCTTTGCCTGCTCAAAAGAACAACCATTTTTCAGGCATACCCTCTATAAATGAAAGTCTGGGATGAAATTTCTATGCTCACTAGAGTGCAACATCTCCATGTGCAGATGGGTCATGAAGCTTGATTTTATACAAGACCACTGTTGAACTGTCTGTTTGTTAATAGTATATTGCACAAAGAAGGGAGTGCTAACTGTCCAATCAGTTTCATATTTCTCATATTTTCATGTGGCGATTGTTTTGCATGAATATTTTACCAGGCTGTGGTCAACGGATTTGCAATGATCACCGTCTTATTAGCCAGAACATTCACAGCTAACAAGCATGGGATCAGGGCTGGGAACATTTTACTATCAAAGATAAAATGTATTCAGCACAAT